>JASDQU010378013.1:0-11303 GCA_032191745.1 Picea mariana | reverse complement strand
TTTCTCAATGTCATGAAGAAAATTTTGAATTTCACGAATACACATGAGTGTACATGCATGATTTGAATGTTTTTACACATGGAAATAAAAAGTGATGCACTCTTTAGTGTGTTTTGGTTGAGAATGAGGATATTATTTTTTTCATGGAAATATTCCATATTGAACTAGGTACTCCAATAGTTATCTATCAATTCATTTTGGTAATTTTTCATTATAATTCATATTGTTGAATCACTTAATAAGGGATTTTTATGAGTATTCTACTACATTTTCTTCCATCATCTAGATTTATGAGTATTCTATGATAGTTTTTTCCATTATCTAGATGCGTGATAGGTCTAGAGTTAATATAGATCTATATGTGTGTGGATCTATATAGATCCAATAGGACTTTTAGGGAGATGTGTAATTCCTTCTATGCTCAACATGGAGTGACAAATGGCACTTTGAAAATTTTATAAAATATTAACTAAACAAAAAATATAAAATGTCTACCCTAACCTTGTGTTAAAACATTATCACATGGGTAACACTTTAGAGAACTTATATTTTCTTCAAAAAAATATAATACTTATCACAAAATATTATAGGAATAATATATGTTAATCAAAGAAGGAGACAAATGGAAATAAAAACATTTGATAAGCATGCCTAATATCTAAAAAAAATTATGTAGATAGGTACTAGACTTAGATAGGCAGATAGAAATGTTGTTACAATGTCAATATAAATATCTTGAGAAGTATAATCAAGAATATATTTTTTCTATGCATAACTTGTGACTTCTATTGAGTTGAGTGAAACTATAGTGATCTTAAATTGATTTTAAATGATAAAAAAAACTTACATTTTTTCTTTGTATGATAATTGTACTAAAGTTCTATTGATCTAGCAAAATATCATATAAGTATTCGACCTTTGTTGTTGGCCTGTTGCCAGGGAAACCAAACTAGTAGAAAAGGTAGAGTTTTTCAGTCCAAACTTTATGGACAATATTTTTTTAAAAACTCTTAAGGTATAGAAAAAAAAAAAAACACCCTATATAGAATTTACTATTGGCCCTTGACCCAGATCTTCTTTGAAAATTAATTACAAACATTAAGAAAAAATAAGGTTCATTGACGTGGCGACATCACCGACCGATCCTGAGTTTGTTCCATGGCCGAATTTGTTTTACTTTTTGGGGTTGAAGCTGTCACCACCATGCTTGACTGGGGCAAGAGGCCTAGTACTTCACGCATCATCAAGTGAAGACCATCCAACTGTAGCTGCATTGTATTCTGAGCCTCCTCCCTCCTCTGAAGCATTTGGCCTAAGAGATTTTTTATGTGCCAATTAAAGCCCCAATGTCTTTTAGTGCTTTGTTTCCCTTGCCAAAGTCATCCCCACATCTGGAATCCAGCGAATTGTGGCTTCTACCACCTCCTTCTCTGTGTTCATAGTTGTGTCCTAGTGGACTACTGCTTTTGCTTCTTCTACATGGTCTTGGAAATGAGGAGGAATGGAGGTATAAAAAGAGTGATCTATGTTAAATGATTCACATTGAAATCTTGATGACGAGGATTTGTTATCAGGCTGGCGGGATGAATACCCTAGAGGCATATGTCCTCCTCAATGATAGCCTCTTGGATACCCCTGCCTCAGATCCATTTCTATCATGACACCCAAACGAAGTCTAGGCCTAACACGCGTAATCTGTGGGAGATTCTCACCCCCCCTTATGTCTCAAACTCCCTATAATTCTCCACTACAATCCTTTGATGGAGCTGTTTGTGACCTCTCTACCCTTCAAAATTAGCAAAATTATCCTTACGAATACCTTTTTCCATCGATCTAGGAGTAATATTTTCCATTAGTGTGATTACTTGACCCATATTAAATTACATTAAGTAGTGGGGTTACAAATGGAGTATTGGCACTCATCCTCCACATGTTGTTGGATTACGATGCCATGTGATAGCACCCAGGTATAAGCATTTGGAACCTCGAGATGGGAGTTCAATCTATCTAGGCCATTAAACACTCCTGCTAACATATCTATTTGGTGTCGTCGGTTTAAACCCCTACTGGTCCAAGCATTAATACCTTTTATTTCTTCGAGTCCGAGATATATCTCTATCCTTCTCTCTAGTTGGTAGCTCGGGGAAAATATGATCCCTCTGGAAATCGTACTAGCTGCTCCATTACTCCATGCCTCTGATTCACATGTTGTCTAGGGTTGTTGTTAATAGCCACTAGTTCCAACATCCTATCAATATGTGGGCCTGGATCCTCGTCGATGTCCATCCCTAACACCCCATATGGGTGATTCCAATTGTTCCTTCCTAGTGCTTGATAGGTGGTATCCATTCTGTCCATTTTATTAAGGTCCCAGACCTCCTCCCACTTGTTGTTGTTGATCTTAACCCCTTCGTTAGCTAGCCAATCAACTAGCTTGTTTGTTTTCTACTTCACATGGCTTGGGATGATGACGGGGATGTTTCTCATTGAATTTTCCATACACTCTAACGAGGCTTCGAGAGGCCAAATGAAGGCTATCTTCAAGAGAAACGAACCTTGTTGTATTTCCTTTATCATATTAATAATAAATATGAAATCTCCCTCAACTATAACTTTATTATAGTCGTTATTCCTTTCTATGTTGAGCGCTTATTCTAGGGATAAGAGCTCTATTTCTTTATTAATTTTGTAGTCGAGCTTACCTGCATAAGTTCTGATGAAATTTCCTTTGTTTTTATGGAAGACGCCTCCCAGACTCACCTAGCCTAGGTTACCTTCATACCCCCCGTCGAAGTTGATTTTGATGAACCCTTGGGGAGGGGGTGACCAACTTGAGGGAGCCAAGACCTTTGGAAGTGGTGAGATCTGGAAAACCATATCCAAGGTATTTTTCATAGCTAAAGCTCCAAGGATGTTGCTTTCATATTGGTTTGTATTTCAATTCTCTTCTTTCCAAGGTTGGGTAACTATTGTTTCATGAATAACTTTGATTATTCTTGTCTGTATTACTCCCGAGGCCCACATCTCATTTTTGAAGAGTCGCTTGTTGCGTTCTTTCCAGGTTTCCCATACCAGAAATCCCAGGAGAAACTGCCAAAGGAGGTTGACTATAGGGTTTTGAGTAATGGAGTTAGGCCATTCTTCTATGGAGGTAATAATAGAGTGATGGTTGTGTCCCATTCTCTTGAAGAGGGCTTGACTCTCGTCCCATAGGTATTCCACAAAAGGACATGAGTTAAAAATATGATCATTTCATTCTTCTTGGGAGAGGCAAAGAAGGCATCTGGAGGGACCTGTGAAGCCTTGTTTGCAAAGGTTGTCCAAAGTGAGCATTTTGTTTTGCTCCAACAACCACAAAAATATTGAAACTTTTGGCCATAAATTATGTTTCCAGATTCACTGCCAAATTTTTGATTTGAGAAGATTTTGGTGGTCTACTGATAGTGTATAGGCCTCTCTAAATTCCAAGGAACCCTTCATTGTCCATCCCCAGTGGAGTTTTTTTTATTCATTACTAACTAGGATTTTCCTAATAGTTAGGTCCTTCCAAAAATGACCTGTTGTCTCTTGATCTTGGGTGCCTTCCCATCCTTCCTTGGGAATCCAATTGCATCATTTATGATGGGCCTTGATCCAGATCATTTTTAGAATGACATGAAGAAAGAAATATAACCGAGATATAACCATGAAATACACAAAAATATAGAAGAGAACACAAAAATACAGTGAAACCCAACTTCTATTACTGAATAAGATAGAAAAACATTGTAGAACAAAAACTGCTAGAATGAGTTAGCCTATCTCTGAAAGGAAAGAGTTGTTAGTTATGCTTCATTTGCAACAAGATTTACATCACACTCCATTGCATGCTTAAAGGGATTCCTTCACCTTAATTATATATGAGAGAGTGAGAGGAGAACAATTCCCATGATGCATGTGGGATAAATTGGACTAAGTTTATAAAATGTCATAGGCATGTAAACCACTAGGACTTCCTGGGTGGTCACCCATCCCAGTACTACTCTATCCTGGGCACTTTAAAATGCGGAGTTCTAATGATATCCAGTGTATTAATGTTATGTTGTAGGCATATACATAAGATTACTAGGAAATCATTACATGATGTCTGCAATTAACAAATGAAGATGGCATTACATTCCATTCCCCATCAAAAGGGTGAATATCATGGTTTATCAAAACCACAGGCCCAAAATGGTGATTCAGTGGAAATGGTGGATAGCCACCGAGATCCATCTGGATCATTCCTCCCCCCTTAGGAAGAAATGGTCCCCATTACATCAATTTACCTTGGGATATGAGGAGACTTCTGCTAAATCTTAATCTTGGTGCGCTACTTGCCTTGCTGAAGAAGTTGTCCTACTTAGATTGTTGAAGGTTGTCATGAACCTGTTGTTGGAGGGGTTGGATCTGTTCGACCAATATAGCTACATGATATACCTAAGTGTGGGAGGACTCTATTGGTGAAGTTGTAACATGAAGAGTATAAAGGGTTCTATTATAAACTTTCTTGACTAGGTAGTGTGGAGGCACCCCCGTAGGTGCAGCAAGAACATCTTGGTACTCTACAATATTGTCGATGTGATCCTGTTGGATAGAAAGGTATTGGGTTGAGTCTGCATTGGTTATAGTGTCCTTATGTTCACCATCTGATCAAATTGTGAAGAGGCTAAACTTTTCATTATGAGAGATTACTTTGTGGCATTGTTTTGGTGGGACAATAGTTGGAAATACCTCTGGTATCCTATATAGATGACACCCCAAAGTAACAATGATGCTACAGGGTCGAGACTCATAAACAAAATGACACCTCCACATATAGGGTTGGAGAAATGTTCCCCATTGTGTCAATTTCCCTTGGGAGATAGAGAGACTTCTGCTAAATATTAAGCTTGGTGCACTACTTGCCTTGCTGAAGAAGTTGTCCTGCTTAGCTTGTTGAAGTTTGTCATGAACTTGTTGTTGGAGGGGTTAGATCTGTTCGACCAATATAACTGCATCATCTACCTGAGTGTGGGAGGACTCTATCAGTGAAGATGCAACATGAAGAGTATGAAGGGTTCTGTTATAAACTTGCTTGACTGGGTAGTTTGGAGGCACCCCCGTAGGTGCAGCAAGAACATTTTGGTACTCTTCTACAATCTTGTCAATCTACTCCTGCTGGATAGAAAGGTCTGGGGCCGAGTTTGCATTGGTTTCAATGTCCTTATGTTAACATTTTGATCATATTGTGAAGAGGTTAAACTTTGCAGTATGAGAGATTACTTTGTGGAATTGTTTTGGTGGGAAAATAGTTGAAACTACCTCTAGTATCTTGTATAGATAACCCCCCAAAGTAACAATGATGATACGGGGTCAAGAATCATAAACAACATGACACCTCCACATATATGGTTGGCCTAATAGAACATCACATACTTCCAATGGGGCAACATCACACACTACCTCATCCTTGAAGGGATTAATGTCATAGGATAGGCCACACTATTGGATGACACAAAGATCTTGACCCTGGCGAAGCCACCCGATGTTGTATGGCTACGGGTGTGGTGTTTTTGGAAAATCCAACTGCTTGACAACCTCTACTAAGATGATGTTATTTTGGCTTCTGCTATCAAAAATAAAATGCAGTGGCATCCCCTTCACTCACATCTATGAATGGAAGAGTCGCTCCCCATCATCAGGATCCTCTTCTGGTTGGATAGTTGTAGTTGTGAAGTAGCAGTGGGTTCTGCATCAATTATTTGTCTCCTTTTATTATTTTTTGAATCAGGGTCCAATTCAGGGTTTGGATCTTTTCCTTTGAGCTCAACAACCAATGACTGTATTGAGTGACATTCATCAGTGTTGTGCCAAGGGTTGTTATGGAACTCACACCACTTTCCAGTGTCTTTCTTAGACTTCTCGTTACCCTTCTTTACCTGCATCTGGGACTGGATCTCTTGAGGTTGGACTTGCTTTCTTTGTCCTTCATTATGTGAGTTAGATTATCCTTTTTCATGCTTCTCCCACTTACTCTACTTCTTGAATTTACGCTCAATTTTGACTGCATATCGATAAGATGATCCTAGTGAGGAGATGTCCAAGAAATCCATCTCTGTTTGGATGTACATTTGTAGACCACTGCGGTAATTCAAAACCAAGTGTCACTTGGAGTCTTTGCTACCTAGCTTTGAGTGCAAGGTATGAAAGATGTTGGTGTACTCTGACACTATCTGATCTCTTTTCTGATGCAGAGTTGTCCATCTCGTGTATTGGTCATCATAGTTTCTGACAGGTTAGAACTCCTCCTTTAGGGAATCTGCAAAGGCCGCCCAAGTGGGTTCTCTCCCAAATACTGTAGATTAATCCATGGTGCACCTCTCCTAGTATCCTTCCCACCAAGCTCTGACATGGGGAAGGGATTTAAGGAGCGCAAAGGTGATCTTTTCACTTTAAATTTTTTATTGAACTGAGTAATAACCTTCTAGCGGATTCAACCATTTTTCTAGAGCATATGCATCTATCTGGCCTTCAAATAAAGGGATATCAAAATTGAATTGTACCTTGAAGGGTGTCGCACTTGTGAAATGGCTTCTTTTCAAATATGGCTCAGTCGTCACCATTGATAGTCTTCAAAGGATCTGAGCGGAGTTGTCCATCATCCTGTTCCTCTGTCGCACAAGAGATTCATCGATCAACATATTGAAAGAATCTCCTACTCTATCATCTCTCTTTTATTTTTCCATGGGGGGTCGCTTGGGCAAGCGAGAGAGGTTGTCCTCAAGCAAAACTAGCTCGAGACCCAAATCTCTATACATTGACCTTGTCGGGGATCTACTTTAAGAAATAACAAGGAGCAGACTGCTCTGATACCACTGATCCAGATTATTTTGAGAATGACATGAAGACAGAAATATAACCGATATATAACAATGAAATACACAAAAATATAGAAGAGAACACAAAAATACAGTGAAACCCAACTTCTATTACTAAATAAGATATAAAAACAGTGTAGAACGCAAACTGGCAGAATGGGGTAGCCTATCTTTGAAAGGAAATAGTTGTTGGCTATGCTTCATTCGCAACAAGCTTTACATCACACTCCATTGCATGCTTAAAGGGATTCCTTCACCTTAATTATATATGAGAGAGTGAGCGGAGAACAATTTGCATGATGCATGTGGGATAAATTGGAATAAGTTTATAAAATTCCATAGGCATGTAAAACACTAGGACTTCCCAGGCACTCACCCATCCCAATACTACTCTATCCTAAGTGCGCTTAATTGCGGATTTCTAATGGGATCTAGTGCATTAACGATATGTTGTAGGCATGTACATAAGACCACTAGGAAATCATTACATGATGTTTGTAATTAACAAATGAAGATGACATTACATTCCATTCCCCATCAAAAGGGTGAATATCATGGTTTATCAAAACCACGGGCTCAAAATGGTGATTCAGTGGAAAAGGTGGATGGCCACCGAGATCCATCTGGATCAGGCCTCTTCCTGGGTCCAATAATGAGTGACTCTATTTTTTATTTAACTTAACATTGCTTCCTTTATTCTGGTGAGTTTTTCTTGGTCTAACCATTTCAGCCTATGTTTCCAAGAATCATCCCAAAAGAGAGCCTCCTACCCATTTTGTATTTCCCAAAAATATTTTTACTGGATTAGGGTTTGGTTTTGCCACATTGTGTTCTAGATGTTAGAGCCATTTAGGGTAGTTTTCATTTAGATCAAGATTTCTTCCTCTTCTTCTCTACCATATTTCACCTTCCATAGGCACGTTCGTTTATATTGTTGGTTAGTAATCCAATGACACCATATTTTATCACCTAAAAATTTACCCATTACTTCTGGGTCCCGAAGATCTAGACCCCCTTCCCACTTAGGCTTGCAAATAGAGTTCCTTGAAACTAATAGCCATTTTCCCCTTTCCTTTGATCCTCCCCAGAGAAAGGATCTTTGGATGTTCCTCAACCCTTTAACAACAAACTTAGGGTTTGATAGGACAAAGAACCTTTAGAGAGGGATGGTCTAGAGAATCGATATCACGAGGATCAATATACCTACCAAGTTAAGGGATCTGAAGGCCCAATTTTCCAGTTTTTTGGATAAACTGGAAATGAAGTCATCCTAAGCAGATTTCTTAAGGGAACTTTTGACCAGCAGGACACCTAGATATTTCACTGGAAGAGTGCCACAAGGGAAACTAAGAGTCTTTGGGAGTTGAGTTTGAAATGTTGGATGCATTTTAAAGAAAAAAAGATGATATTTTATTCGGTTAATTAACATTCCCGAGGCTTTCGAGAATTCCTTTAACACTTGTTTTATTTGGAGGGATTCTCTAATGGTAGGAATGGCCATTATCATTTTTTCATCCACAAATTGTTGGTGGGTTGCTGATTTTTTTCCCCATGGAGATTGAGACCTTTCCACTTTCCTTGAGCACCTTCTACTTGAATATATCTCCCTAGCCCTTGCGCCATGATAATAAAAAGGAAATGGGAGAGGGGGTTTCCTTGGAGAATACCCTGGGAAGGGGATAAGGTTGCATAAGGTCAAACATTCACCAGGATGGAGAAGAAAGATGATGAGATCAATGACAAAATCCACTTGATTTAGGGAAGAGAGAAACCAAAGGCCTCAAGGATACTAGAAATGTAATCCCAACTAAGGTTTTCATAAGCTTTGGCCTGATCCAATTAATTAGTAAACCAGGCTTGGGGGAATATTTTAAGGAGTGGATGTGTTCTTGAGACAAACTTATTATATCAAGTATCTGATTGCCTTCCACATAGCTGAATTGTTC
This sequence comes from Picea mariana, assembly GCA_032191745.1. Classification (NCBI taxonomy): domain Eukaryota; kingdom Viridiplantae; phylum Streptophyta; class Pinopsida; order Pinales; family Pinaceae; genus Picea; species Picea mariana. Next base: position 2,479 of record JASDQU010378013.1, on the reverse strand, counting down.
CTGAGAAATTGAAAGAGGGAGGAGAGGCTTGAGACGATTGGTTATGACTTTAGAAATGATTTTGTAAATCACATTATGATGCAGGAGCATCGCTCACTCACCAAGCGAGCCAGCGCGTGGAACAAGAAAAAGACAGCTGGACAAGCTAGTAAAACTTCTTTTTGAATTTCACCTTGATGATTGTTGCGCCAAGCATTAATGAGTTAATGTAATGAAGCGCACTTGTATTGTATTATAGATAGGAAGGAATTTAATAGTTTTAATGCTGTTAGATAGGAATTGATTGTAGATTTGATAGCTTCAGATTTCGAGAGGGAAAACGGAATATAGGCACCCTCCTTTGTATTATTGTATGATTCAGAATCATTCATTCAAGAGAAAGAAGAAGAACAGAGCAGAGAATTTGTGGAGAGCCCTCATGTACAGATTGGATTAATAGAAAGAGCTTTTGATTCAATTTCATGACTGGTGTTGTTTTCTCTGTGTATGTGCTTATGTGATTATGAATGTTTGTTCCCTTTGTATGCATTTGATTTTGAATATGCTGTGTATGTGATTTCAGAGGTTTACTGAAATCTGTGAGAAAGGAGAATGAGTTTCAATTGTTTCTCTGGTTGAGCCAAGAGATTCCTGCATAGAGTGCAGTTGAATTCCTCCGCAGAGAGTGCGTTGAGGGGGCTCAGCAGTTAAGCTCTCATTCTCGTTCATCCAGAAGTTGATTTGGGTTGAGTAAGCTGTGCAGGTGAAGTGCAGGCCAAGGTTGAAGTCTCAGCAGTTTGTCTGAGCAAAGGAAGACAGGGTTCACTGTGGCTGTGAGTGCACAGAATATGAAGGATCCAACACTTTGAGAGCTGTTGGAGGTCCGTTGAGAAAATCGCTGGTGAAATCTCTAAAGGAGTCAGAGGGACCAAGCTCAGGAGGGATAGTTCCGTTGTGAACGTCACAGGAACAAGCCCCGGTGAGATTCAAACTAAGAGAAGCCTTGGAGCAGGAGAAATTCCCAAGGAGTAGAATTGATGGGCAGGGATCACAGGAGGAACTCGCGAAATCCCGATGACCGTTAGATCTGAGAAGAGCTGCGAGGGAGTTAACCCGCAGGCACAGGAAGAATCAAGCCATCGCATATCGGAGTTCGGCGTTTGGCGAGACAAGAGTTTCGAACTCATTGAAATCGCGAATAGCGATTTCCCGATTTAACGGGAGCCGTTGATCATCATAGGGACGCGTGGCATCAGATCCCGGAGATCGGGATTCGGCGTTCGGGGTTTTCGACACCAAAGAAAACTCACATCGTGGATTCGCGATCCGTGAAATCCCAACGGCGACTTGGCAGAGTGGGACCACGGGGTTTTAGTGAAGTACATGTGTCGCTGTATTGGAGTTCGAAGGTGGAAGGTCCAAGTTCACACGTGCATCGGAGATCGACACATCGAGCATCGGGGATTGTCAGTTCAAGTTGTTGACATCGCAGATAACGATTTCCCGATAGGGGAATCCCCGACATACAAAGTGTTGACCTTTTGACCATCGGGTTTCGGGGAAGTGAAAGACCCGATATTGTGAGCATTGAACTCGCGAACTTGTGAGTTATGATTTTTCGATAAGTGAGGGGAAGATCGTAGAAGGAGTTGCTGTGGGTGGGAAAGCTCCCGAGAGGAGTAGGAAGAGTCTCCGACTCTTCGGGCCGATACTGAAGAAGGTCCTGGTGGAAGCGGCTGCTACCGAGAGTGGTTGCGTCAGAGTGGTATCAGAGCGGGAGAATAGTTATCTTTGTTCCAATAGTTATCCCCATACCAAAACTGCCAAACTTAGCCACCACATTGTTCAAGAATCCAAGGCATTTCACGTCCCCAGTGTGCGTGAAGACGCAGGCAGTAGAAGTCGGTGAGCTTAAGAAAGACCCATCCTGACTTTGAACATCCATTATGTTTTCCCACTCAACCATCTCTTGTATTCCCTCCAAAGAATACAGCACTGGCGAGGGAACGGTGTAATTTTCTTTTCTGGAAAGTCTGCAAATTAATAGTAAACATAATTTATTAGAATTTGCATAGTCATTCGAGTAAATAGAAAATTTGCATTAGTTGTCAATATTAAGAATAATAATAATTTTCTTTTCTGGAAAGTTTGCAAATTAATTGTAAACATAATTTTTTAGAATTTGCAGTCATTCGAGTGAATACAAAATTTGCATTAGTTGTCAATATTAAGAATAATAAAAAGATAAAATATTTCATTAACCACTTATTTAGATTAATATAATTTGTGGAAGATATATCATGTTCATATAATTTTTTTTATTAAAAATAAAATATCTTATTTAGATTTAATTAATTAATTTGATTTCTGATAACAATAATATTAAATTCATTCTTAAATACTAAAGTCTTAATGTAAAAAGGAAAATCCTTCCTTATCATAATAAAATAAAATAAATTAGGAGGAAGTCTTACTTTGTTAATCTTTCTTGAAGTTTCAT
>JASDQU010378011.1:0-11314 GCA_032191745.1 Picea mariana | reverse complement strand
CTAAAATGCATGTAAAGGAACAAAAGAGGAACAAGAAATTGCTCAAGGAAAATCGTAAATTGCTTAAAGTGATTAAAAGTTTAAGGATCATACTGAGCCTAAAGAATCCTAAGCCAAGAGCACATTCTTATTTAAGAGCTCTGGCTGAAGCTGCTGAGAACCTAAATGAAGACCCTCAGGAGTAGGTAGGTCGAAGAAAGTCTCTTTTTGCAGTTTTGGACAGTGGTGGAAAATTCAACATTTCGACAGCGTATTTGTTCTCCTTGAGGCATCGTTAACTGCCGCAATCTACCCTTCCGATGGCTGACCCTTTCTTGTTTTACACCTATAAGCTACCGAAAGCATAGAGGATTACAAAAGGTTCATGTTTTGCACAGATCGAAATTTCTGGGGTCGAGATTTTGTGAAAGGGGTGCCAAACGAAAGATAAAGAGTAAAGTGATACAGATCATCACCCTTTTCAAGTTTTGAGGTAGGTATCAAGGAAAAATGGTTAAGTGCCTTTTGAAATTCGTGGTAAAGATTGTCCATTTGTCACAGTAGGATTTCAAAGTGCCTTGTCATCTTCTTGGCATTTATTGAAGATATCGTGAATATCAGTAAAGGAAACACTTTTTCTCCACCTGTCAATGTGGTGTCTTCCTTTCGAATGGAAAAGGGCTCTACTGAAACAACACTCAGGAAATCTGGAGAGGTTTTTCATGTGTCATTTCTGTTATAATCGACCCCTATGCATGGGAGACCATCTGTGACATGTGTTAATTATTGTAACTATTTTCTATTTTTAGAAAGCATAGGTAGAGTTTGAATTTTTGAGGACTGATAGTATATTTACCTTTATATACACATGTAAGAGATGGAAGCATGGTTGGACCTGTGAAATTTCTCCCTTTTGGCTGGACTATGGGCCTCACTACTCCAGGAGTTTTTTTTTCTGTAATTTTTGCATGACTAAACAGTAATAGAGAAAATGATTTACAGGATTCTTGTGTAGCAATGTTGGTGGTGTGTTCCTTGTCTGTTTTTAGTTATTTTTCTGCTATCATTCCAACAATTTCATTTCTTGTTATTGAAAAAGAGTAAATGGACAAGAATTTATGCACGCATACTCTTTGTCCAATTTTTCAATAATCTTTATGTTTTCTTCTAAAACTCAGTTTATGAATTCTTAACTGCTCATTTGCTCAGTTTTTCCTCCCCCATTTCTTTCTCAAATCGACACCATTCAATCTTGATTCGATCCAACAATTGTTACTATCTTGCCCTGTGGAGACATTTACCTCTATATCTCATTTGATCATTATCTTATAAACAGACCCCATAGCCCAATGGTGATCTGAGAAACTCGTCAACCACATCCCCATCTAAGTATTTCAAAAAAACCCAACCCCTTACTTTCATAGCTAGCGTAATATCCATCCCATACAAACCAAGTTAAATCGAAAAGAGAGAGCCCTCTCTAAGTCTTGGAGGGATAGATCCAAGACTCCAAGTGGTTCGAGGTTACCTCTGTGACTGCCCCCGCAGCCTTGGAAAAATTATAGAGCGTTAACATTTTGGCGACTCCACTGGGGAAGCAAGCTTTTGAGTTCTGCAGAAAATATTTCAAGTTCAGATTTGACTTCTGATGGTGAATAGAAGACAAACACAAGAATGTTGTACCATTCACCTGGCGACTCCATTGTTCAAGATCCTGAGCTTCAAAGTTCACAAGTGAATTCACTGCTGAAGAATCCAAATTTCAAAGCCTTGATGTTGTTTCAAGATGACAGGGTATGTGGAAAATCCTATATCTTGTGAAGCCATAGAAGAATTCAGGAGTAAGTTAGCAGAATTTCACATTGACGAAGACCTTTTAACAATTGACTTTCGTATTTTGGAATTGAGCAAATTTTCTCTTAAAAGTAAAATCTATTTTCTTGAGCTAGTTATTGAAAAGTTCGAAAATGGTATTGAAATTTTTGATTCTCAAATTCAGTCATATAATTTCCTAGATCTCAAAGAATTCTTGGAAAATATTCCTTCTCCAAAGCAAGAGGAATTCGTACTACCTGTTGATTTGTAGATTGATGATGATTATGTTTTCAAGTATAAGGCTGAAGTTGTAGATGCATGGTTTAATTTTGAGGATGCAACTGATCAACTATTCATTGAATATCTAGAGGCATATATCATGCATCATGTTTTAATTGATCCTATAGCGGATTACATGGAGGTCCATGTTAGCTTGAGTTTTAAAACATTTATTCTCTATAAAGACCAAATATGTCAAAAGTTTCCATTTCATATTACGAGGGCACTTGATCAAGGTATACTTAGGATTTCACCAATAAGCAGTCAAGTTTTCCATGTGTTTTTGCAGCTACTGGACTAGCTTCATTGGCATTTTTGTATTACCTGATTCAGCAAAATTATGAAGTAGATTAGGGTAGGTAGATGGGTACAAATAAGTTCAGTACTCTGAGGATTTTTATAGTTTTAGTTTCAGATAGCTTTTCAGTTTTTCAGTTCAAGTATGATCCAGAGTTTAGTTTGCAGAGAGTTTTGGTTTCAGTTCAAGATTTTCAGCTACCAGGGATTTTGTAGCAGATCGGGTTGCATATTCAGGAACAGCCCGATGGATAAGGCACTTATTATCAAGTTCCTAGATATCAGCGGTTCTAGACACCTCCTTCAGAGCTATCTTCCCCAGGTGGAGCCTATGTTAGTATCCTATAATGATAGGAGACCTGATCGTTCAGATATGATTGGTGGGTGTCGTAATGAAGTTCATGGCTCACTGGTCTTGCTGTCTATTTGACATAAATTTTCCAAGTTATGTTCAGTAGGGAAACAAACTGGATCATTAGACAAATGATTTCTTTTGAGTTAGAGGTTTTTAAGAGGAGCTTTAGACCTATCTTTTCCAAAGAAAGTGATGAGCCTGTATTTTTATTAGAAAAACTCCAAATTTTCACTTGTGGTAGCTAAGGGCATTTCCTCAAAGTATTCCAAGCTGTCGAAAGGTGTCTATTTCTATAGCTAAAATGATATGTGTGAGGTGTTTTAAGTTGTCGGAAGCATAGAGGCTGTTAACGGTCAAGCTGTCCCATCGGATTCTCAAACCACCATTGGTACATAGCATCATCATCCCAAATGCTGCCAAAATCAAATGAAATCAAATCATAATATGATCTGGGCAAGTGATTGTTGTCTGTTATGATTATTTAATAACCCCAATCTAATAGATTTGATCCCCATAAGTTCGCATCATGTGTCTTTACCTGATCCATCACGTGGTTTTTTCTTTTCGTCTTGATCTAATGGTACAATAATCGCTATGGTTGGATTTTCATTCTGTATTAAGGGCTTTTCATTCAAATCTTTTCCTCCATATCACGCATTTTCCCTCGCCTGAACTTCAATTCATTCCCTATCAGCACCACTACATCTTCCCACATCCGATTTTTTTGTAGTGCAGGTATTGACAACTGTTATTGCAAATGAAGAAGGGAGGAAATTTTCTCCGGAAGGAGCTCAGTGGCATAACTTATCTGGAATCTCACCCTGAGATTTTCCAGATGTTCAGAGACGTTGGTTGTTATAGGTTCTGTGAAAAACTCTAAGGATTTCATCAAGGTGTGGCTGAAGCATTCGCATTGACCTTTGACGGAGACAAATCCAAAGTGGGAACAATTAAAGTGTAGGTTGATGAAACATTTGTTGCAGCGGTGACAGAGATGCCAAGGACTAGTGAAAGATGGTTCAAGTCGACCACTATCAAAGATATTGAGTTCAGGTCTTATCTCAAACCTGAACACAAATGTATCACTTTGAAAAAGGATATCCCTAGATCCTACTTGGAAGAGAAGTGGCAACGTTTGCTCAAAGCCATACAGGTATACATAATGTGTGAAGGCAGATATAGTAGAGTGATGTTCTACCATTTCAAGCTTATGAATCATTTCACAAGTAGGTGTCCTCTGAATCTACCCTTCTACCTTCACAAAAGTCTAACAAAGATGACACGCTAGGTCCAGGCCCTACCTAGCAAGGTGCAGAGTAGAATCTCCCATCACAGTCTTATCAAACTCATAGTGTTTCAAGAATTATAGAAGAGGGATAGGAGTTGGGAGTATCTTCTTTTTTGGGGTGAATTTGAACCAGAACCCCAGCCCAAGGACAAAAAGAAGACTTCACTCATTAAGTTTTCAACACCACAGAGCAGTAAAAGAAAAAGGAAAGGAATTTCCCCAGGAATTATAGAAGGCCCAGCTTCTTCTTCAAAGTCCAAGAAAGCCAAGAAGATGCTCGTTTTTAGCCAAGATGTAAAAGGGAAAACAAATGCCTCTGGAAAAAACGTTTTGAATCTTCCTTATATAGACTCAGAGGAGGATTAAAGCTAGGGGAAAGGGAGGTTCCTAAACAGGATGCTTTCAGAGAAGCACCTTTTACATCAGAGGTCCCAGACTTGGAGATTCCTAAAACATCAACCAACAGCTACAGCGAGGTCAGCAAACCATCAAAGGTTGAAAAACTCCAAGAAGAAATATTATAGATGAAGATGATTGAGAGGGTCATCAAATCCCAAAACCATACTATAAGAAACACCTCAGATGAGGTAAGGGATTTCTTTGAAAGATTAGCTAAAATGCATGTAAAGGAACAAAACAGGAACAAGAAATTGCTCAAGGAAAATCGTAAATTGCTTAAAGTGATTAAAAGTTTAAGGATCAAAATGAGGCTAAAGAATCCTAAGCCAAGAGCACATTCTGATTTAAGAGCTCTGGCTGAAGTTGCTGAGAACCTAAATGAAGACCCTCAGGAGTAGGTAGGTCGAAGAAAGTCTCTTTTTGCATTTTTGGACAGTGGTGGAAAATTCAGCATTTTCGACAGCATATTCATTTTCCTCGAGGCATTGTTAGCTACCGCAAGCTACCCTTCCGACGGCTGAACCTTTGTTTTTTTACACCTATAAGCTACCGAAAGCATAGAGGATTAGAAAAGGTTCATGTTTTGCACAGATTGAAATTTCTGGGGTCGAGATTTTGTGAAAAGGGTGCCAAACGAAAGATAAAGAGTAAAGTGATACAGATGATCACCCTTTTCAAGTTTTGAGGCAAGTATCAAGGAAAAATGGTTAAGTGTCTTTTGAAATTCGTGGTAAAGATTGTCTATTTGTCACAGTAGGATTTCAAAGTGCCTTGTCATCTTCTTGGCATTTATTGAAGATATCGTGAATATCAGTAAAGGAAACACTTTTTCTCCACCTGTCAATGTGCTGTCTTCCTTTCGAATGGAAAAGGACTCTACTGAAACAACACTCAGGAAATCTGGAGAGGTTTTTCATGTGTCATTTCTGTTATAGTCGACCCCTATGCATGGGAGACCATCTGTGACATGTGTCAATTATTGTAACTATTTTCTATTTTTAGAAAGCATAGGTAGAGTTTGAATTTTTGAGGACTGATAGTATATTTACCTTTATATACACATGTAAGAGATGGAAGCATGGTTGGACCTGTGAAATTTCTCCCTTTTGGCTGGACTATGGGCCTCACTACTCTAGGAGTTTTTTTGTCTATAATTTTTTCATGACTAAACAGTAATAGAGAAAATGATTTACAGGATTCTTGTGTAGCAGTGTTGGTGGTGTGTTCCTTGTTTGTTTTTAGTTATTTTTCTGCTATCATTCCAACAATTTCATTTCTTATTATTGAAAAAGAGTAAATGGAGAAGAATTTATGCACGCATAATCTTTATCCAATTTTTCAATAATCTTTATGTTTTCTTCTAAAACTCAGTTTATGAATTCTTAACTACTCATTTGCTCAGTTTTTCCTCCCCCATTTATTTCTCAAATCGACACCATTCAATCTTGATTCGATCCAACAATTGTTACTATATTGCCCTGTGGAGACATTTACCTCTAGATATGATTTGATCATTATCTTATAAACAGACCCCATAGCCCAATGGTGATCTGAGAAACTCGTCAACCACATCCCCATCTAAGTATTTCAAAAAACCCCAACCCCTTACTTTCATAGCTAGCCTAATATCCATCCCATACAAACCAAGTTAAATCGAAAAGAGAGAGCCCTCTCTAAGTCTTGGAGGGATAGATCCAAGAATCCAAGTGGTTCGAGGTTACCTCTGTGACTTCCCCCGCAGCCTTGGGAAAATTATAGAGTGTTAACATTTTGGCGACTCCACTGGGGAAGAGAGCTTTCGAGTTCTCCAGAAAATATTTCAAGTTCATATTTGACTTCTGATGGTGAATAGAAGCCAAACACAAGAAGGCTATACCATTCACCTGGCGACTCCATTGTTCAAGATCTCGAGCTTCAAAGTTCACAAGTGAATTCACTGCTGAAGAATCCAGATTTCAAATCCTTGATGTTGTTTCAAGATGACAGGGTATGTAGAAAATCCTATATCTTGTGAAGCCATAGAAGAATTCAGGGGTAAGTTAGCAGAATTTCACATTGACGAAGACCTTTTAACAACTGTCTTTCGTATTTTGGAATCGAGCAAATTTTCTCCTAAAAGTAAAATCTATTTTCTTGAGCTAGTTATTGAAAAGTTCGAAAATGATATTGAAATTTTGGATTCTCAAATTCAGTCATATAATTTCCTAGATCTCAAAGAATTCTTGGAAAATATTCCTTCTCCAAAGCAAGAGGAAATCGTACTACCTGTTGATTTGTAGATTGATGATGATTATGTTTTCAAGTATAAGGCTGAAGTTGTAGATGCATGGTTTAATTTTGAGGATGCAACTAATCAACTATTCATTGAATATCTAGAGGCATATATTATGCATCATGTTTTAATTGATCCTATAGCGGATTACATGGAGGTCCATGTTAGCTTGAGTTTTAAAACATGTATTCTCTATAAAGACCAAATATGTCAAAAGTTTCCATTTCATATTACGAGGACACTTGATCAAGGTATACTTAGGATTTCACCAACAAGCAGTCAGGTTTTCCATGTGTTTTTGCAGCTACTGGACTAGCTTCATTAGCATTTTTGTATTACCTGATTCAGCAAAATTATGAAGTAGATTAGGGTAGGTAGATGGGTACAAATAAGTTTAGTACTCTGAGCATTTTTATAGTTTCAGTTTCAGATAGATTTTCAGTTTTTCAGTTCAAGTATGATCCAGAGTTTAGTTTGTAGAGAGTTTTGGTTTCAGTTCAAGATTTTCAGCTACCAGGGATTTTGTAGCAGATCGGGTTGCATATTGGGGAACAGCCCGATGGATAAGGCACTTATTATCAAGTTCCTAGATATCAGCGGTTCTAGACACCTCCTTCGTAGCTATCTTCCCCAGGTGGAGCCTATGTTAGTATCCTATAATGATAGGAGACCTGATCGTTCAGATATGAGTGGTGGGTGTCGTAATGAAGTTCATGGCTCACTGGTCTTGCTGTCTATTTGACATAAATTTTCCAAGTTATGTTCAGTAGGGAAACAAACTAGATCATTAGACAAATGATTTCTTTTGAGTTAGAGGTTTTTAAGAGGAGCTTTAGACCTATCTTTTCCAAAGAAAGTGATGAGCCTGTAATTTTATTAGAAAAACTCCAAATTTTCACTTGCGACAGCTAAGGGCGTTTCCTCAAAGTATTCCAATCTATTGAAAGGTGTCTATTTTGATAGCTAAAATGATATGTGTGAGGTGTTTTAAGTTGTCGGAAGCATAGAGGCAGTTAACGGTCAAGCTGTCCCATCGGATTCTCAAACCGCCATTGGTCAATAGAATCGTCATCCCAAATGCTGCCAAAATCAACTGAAATCAAATCATAATATGATCTGGGCAAGTGATTGTTGTCTGTTATGATTATTTAATAACCCCAATCTAATAGATCTGATCCCCATAAGTTCGCGTCATGTGTCTTTACCTAATCCATCACGTGGTTTTTTCTTTTTGTCTTGATCTAATGGTACAATAATCGCTATGGTTGGATTTTCATTCTGTATTAAGGGATTTTCATTCAAATCTTTTCCTCCATATCACGCATTTTCCCTCGCCCGAACTTCAATTCATTCCCTATCAGCACCACTACATCTTCCCACATCTAATTTTTTGTAGTGCAGGTATTGACAACTGTTATTGCAAAAGAAGAAGGGAGGAAATTTTCTCAGGAAGGAGCTCAGTGGAATAACTTATCTGGAATCTCACCCTGAGATTTGCCAGAAGTTCAGATATGTTGGTTGTTATAGGTTCTGTGAAAAACTCTAAGGATTTCATCAAGGCGTGGCTGAAGCATTCGCATTGACCTTTGACAGAGACAAATCCAAAGTGTGAACAATTGAAGTGTAGGTTGATGAAACAGTTGTTGCAGCGGTGACAGAGATGCCAAGGACTGGTGAAAGATGGTTCAAGTCGACCACTATCAAAGATATTGAGTTCAGGTCTTATCTCAAACCCGAACACAAATGTATCACTTTGAAAAAGGATATCCCTAGATCCTACTTGGAAGAGAAGTGGCAACGTTTGCTCAAAGCCATACAGGTATACATAACGTGTGAAGGCAGATATAGTAGAGTGATGTTCTACCATTTCAAGCTTATGAATCATTTCACAAGTAGGTGTCCTCTGAATCTTCCCTTCTACCTTCACAAAAGTCTAACAAAGATGACACACTAGGTCCAGGCCCTACCTAGCAAGGTGCAGAGTAGACTCTCCCATCACAGTGTTATCAAACTCATAGTGTTTCAAGAATTACAGAAGAGGGATAGGAGTTGGGAGTATCTTCTTTTTTGGGGTGAATTTGAACCAGAACCCCAGCCCAAGGACCAAAAGAAGACTTCACTCATCAAGTTTTCAACACCACAGAGCAGTAAAAGAAAAAGGAAATCCATTTCCCTAGGAATTATAGAAGGCCTAGCTTCTTCTTCAAAGTCCAAGAAAGCCAAGAAGATGCTTATTTTTAGCCAAGATGTAGAAGGGAAAACAAATGCCTCTGGAAAAGATGTTTTGAATCTGCCTTATATAGACTCAGAGGAGGATTTAGAGCTATCGAAAAGGGAGGTTCCTAAACAGGATTCTTTTAGAGAAGCACCTTTTCCATCAGAGGTCCCAGACTTGGAGATTCCTAAAACATCAACCAACAGGTACAGCGAGGTCAGCAAACCATCAAAGGTTGAAAAACTCCAAGAAGAAATATTAGAGATGAAGATGATTGAGAGGGTCATCAAATCCCAAAACCATACTATAAGAAACACCTCAGATGAGGTAAGGGATTTCTTTGAAAGATTAGCTAAAATGCATGTAAAGGAACAAAAGAGGAACAAGAAATTGCTCAAGGAAAATCGTAAATTGCTTAAAGTGATTAAAAGTTTAAGGATCAAACTGAGTCTAAAGAATCCTAAGCCAAGAGCACATTCTGATTTAAGAGATCTGGCTGAAGTTGCTAAGAACCTAAATGAAGACCCTCAGGAGTAGGTAGGTCGAAGAAAGTCTCTTTTTGCAGTTTTGGACAGTGGTGGAAAATTCAGCATTTTCGACAGCGTATTCATTTTCCTCGAGGCATCGTTAGCTGCCACAAGATACTCTTACGACGGCTGAACCTTTGTTGTTTTACACCTATAAGCTACCGAAAGCATAGAGGATTACAAAAGGTTCATGTTTTGCACAGATCGAAATTTCTGGGGTCGAGATTTTGTGAAAGGGATGCCAAACGAAAGATAAAGAGTAAAGTGATACAGATCATCACCCTTTTCAAGTTTTGAGGCAGGTATCAAGGAAAAATGGTTAAGTGGCTTTTGAAATTCATGGTAAAGATTGTCCATCTGTCACAGCAGGATTTCAAAGTGCCTTGCCATCTTCTTGGAATTTATTGAAGATATCGTGAAGACCAGTAAAGGAAACGCTTTCTCTCCACCTGTCAATGTGTTGTATTCCTTTTAAATGGAAAAGGACTCTACTGAAACAACACTCGGGAAATCTAGAGAGGTTTTTCATTTGTCATTTCTGTTATAATGTACCCCTATGTGTGGGAGACCATCTGTGACATGTGTAAATTATTGTAACTATTTTCTATTCTTAGAAAGCATAGGTAGAGTTTGAATTTTTAAGGACTGATAGTATCTTTACCTTTATATACACATGTAAAAGATGGAAGCATGGTTGGACTCGTGAAATTCCTCCCTTTTGGCTGGACTGTGGGCCTCGCTACTCCAGGAGGTTTTTTGTCTGTAATTTTTGCATGACTAAACAGTAATAGAGAAAATGATTTACATGATTCTTGTGTAGCAGTGTTGGTGGTGTGTTCCTTGTCTGTTTTTAGTTATTTTTCTGCTATCATTCCAACAATTTCATTTCTTATTATTGAAAAAGAGTAAATGGAGAAGAATTTATGCATGCATAATCTTTGTCCAATTTTTCAATAATCTTTATGTTTTCTTCTAAAACTCAGCTTATGAATTCTTAACTGCTCATTTGCTCAGTTTTTCCTCCCCCATTTATTCCTCAAATCGACACCATTCAAGCTTGATTCGATCCAACAATTGTTACTATCTTTCCCTGTGGATACATTTACCTCTAGATCTGATTTGATCATTATCTTATAAATAGACCCCATAGCCCAATGGTGATCTGAGAAACTTGTCAACCACATCCCCATCTAAGTATTTCAAAAACCCCAACCCCTTACTTTCATAGCTAGCCTAATATCCATCCCATACAAACCAAGTTAAATCGAAAAGAGAGAGCCCTCTCTGAGTCTTGGAGGGCTAGATCCAAGACTCCAAGTGGTTCGAGGTTACCTCTGTGACTGCCCCCGCGGCCTTGGGAAAATTAAAGAGCGTTAACACCGACCAGACTCACATATGGAGTAAAGGGGTCACACATGACTACCAGAGATGTTGAGGGAGAGGTGTGGATAGCAGCCCTGCCATAGCCTACTAGCACTCCTGCCGTGGCTCGAACTGTAGGTTAATGATTATATAGTTCGAGAGGACCGACGATGCCATGACGGTAGACTATGACAGTTGCTCACGATGATTCTAAGGGGCACGCAATAAGGTAGGGGCATTATTCCTTAGAGGCCCTTAGTCTCCCACAAGTTCACCTAGCAGAGTGTTGACTCTAGGGGTTATTGATGTCTACCAAATTAGTCAAGAGGTGAGTGGCACCCTTGGAGCACATAGTGTGTCCTGAAGGGCACATCGCGCAAAGGAACAGATGAGGTGAGTGGCACCCTTGGAGCACCTAGTGAGTCCTGAAGGGCACGTCGTATTGTTCATGATAGAAGGATGATCCTAGATGGCCCTAAGGCAAATAACATGTTAAGTAATTTAAAAACAATTTCCTTAATTAAAT
>JASDQU010378006.1:0-11304 GCA_032191745.1 Picea mariana | reverse complement strand
CCCACACTGGGTGAACCACATAAATTTGTGTCTCTTTTGTATTGTGTATCTTCTGTGTTTTGTTTCCATATTTGTTTTCTTTTATTTCTTCACGGTCCTGTTTTTCTAACACCCACCCTTGCTAAATATGTAGCCATGCCCCTCCTCCAAACTGAAGACAAAGCTATCACTAAGGATCAATAATTTGACCTTATCTACTCCCAATCTGTGTACCTTTAAATTGTTCTTCTAGATGCTCCTCGTTCTTTTCCCTTTGGTCAAGACAAACCAGGGGCATCACATTTTGTTGATGGGTTGATTGGATACATGGCTCATACTCAACCACACGAATAGTCAACAGCCACATATGGGACCAAACCATATTTCCAACCATATGGGGGAGTCTCATATTACCCTCCCTCACCCCCCTACCACCATTTACGACACCTCCTCTTCCCCCCATGGGTACCCAACTACCCACATCCCTTACCCAACCAGTCCCTATCACGCAACCGGTTCCTCAACCAACAACATCCTATCCACCTAGTATTAATGCAATGACCTCCACTTCTTACAACCCATANACAGTGGAGTTTTTGAGATCAGTCTCCAAGTGGGAGATTGTTGGTTGTGGAGCCTGATTATCTTCATGATTTAGAGGTCTTTTACTTTCAGCCGTGATTATACCCCATGAAGTATTTACACCCTAGAAGTATGTACACTCTTCCACGCGGGGGAGTGCAGAGGGGGGGTACCCCCTCTGCAGGGTCTGGGGGGGATATCCTCCTGGCTGGGGGATCTTGGGGCAAGCGGGCCCCCAGCGGGGGTTCAGGGGCGAAGCCCCCGAAGAAAAAATTGCCTTGTAAAAGCATATTGTAATTTCATTATAAATTTGGACCGTTCATTATAAGGTCGCAGATCTAACGATAGAGATTATGTTAGGGTTTTTTTCCCTAGAAGGCAACCCTCTTTTATGAGGGAAATGTATTGAGGTTATGTATGTTGGCAAGTATTGTATTCTGAGAGAGGAGACTGTGAGAGAAAGAAGAGGAAGTTACAGTGGGTTTTGCTTTAGGTTGTATCCCTTCATTTTGCTAGATAATAATAAAGAAAGGATCTGGCAATTTCTCTGGTGGACATAGCCCACACTGGGTGAACCACGTAAATTTGTGTCTCTCCTGTATTGTGTATCTTTTGTGTTTTGTTTCCGTATTTGTTTTATTTTATTTCTCCACAGTCCTGTTTTTCTAACACCCACCCTTGCTAAAGATGTAGCCATGCCCCTCCTCCAAACTGAAGACAAAGCTATCACTAAGGATCAATAATTTGACCTTATCTACTCCCAATCTGTGTACCTTTAAATTGTTCTTCTAGATGCTCCTCGTTCTTTTCCCTTTGGTTAAGACAAACCAGGGGCATCACATTTTGTTGATGGGTTTATTGGATACATGGCTCATACTCAACCACACGAATAGTCAACACCCACATATGGGACCAAACCATATTTCCAACCATATGGGGGAGTCTCATATTACCCTCCCTCACCCCCCTACCACCATTTACGACACCTCCTCTTCCCCCCATGGGTACCCAACTACCCACATCCCTTACCCAACCAGTCCCTATCACGCAATCGGTTCCTCAACCAACAACATCCTATCCACCTAGTATTAATGCAATGACCTCCACTTCTTACAACCCATATGGACCCCTGTAGGGAAACCCATATTATCCCTTCTCCGGGCCAACACAACCTGTCATACCCCCACATGGAAAACACCAGGCAGGGGTCAATTTCATCCAACTTTCCCCTCTTCAATAGGTTCAAACTTTTGAACATTTGAATACAACCAATCCACCTCACCAACCCAACAATAACAAGAAGAAAGGAAATAACATGAACCAGGGACAAGGAGGGAACCCCCCCCAACAAAATACCCAAGCTGGAGGAAACCAACACCAACCCAAACAAAACCCCAAAGGGGGCAATAATGATGGTAAATTCCAACAAGGGAGAAATAACAACCTTAAAACCAATTACCCTTGTGCATTATGTGGCAAATATGGCCATTAGACTCACCATTGCCCCAAATTGGCGATTTCAAATGGATGATAGACGCCATGAATCCCCAGCAGGCTTCAACCATTCAATTTGGGTTATGAGTGAAATTTAAATAGATCTTCCATTGAATATATACAACTTAAATTCATCGTGTGTTGATGATAGAGGTGCGGGGGTGATGCGGTATATCCGTGATTTTAAACAATTGCTTTGATTGGTGCATGAGGTATAAACTAATGCGGGATTTGGTATTAATTAGCCCCTTAAAATTTCAAAATCCAATCGTATCTAATGCTAAAATGTCCCATCATGTCACTCTCTTAGTGGGTGGATCGGGGATCGGGGATGTCCTATGAATGTTTTCATTGATGTCCTTCTGCAAAAGATTCCAATGCTGATCAACCTCACCATTCAATGTTGTCATGGAAAAGCTGACTCGGAGGTGTGACTTAGACCAAGGGAGCCAATAATGATTTGGGGTAAAACTAGACCGTACAGTTTTCTAATCAGTTATAGACACGTGGCGTTGAAGACCGTTGACCTAATTCGTGTGTATTGATCGGATTCGGGACTTTTCTTAAGTTATTCATCCTAAAAAAAACTTTATCCTGCCGGTGCCGAAAATGTATCTATGATCGGCGATCGATGATAAACCTACCGAGTGATTTCTTTGGATTAGCTTTCGTAAAATGTCCTGATGTGATGGGGAATATCCTTTAGCGTGGTCATAATGTTTGTTGAGATCCCTTTGGGTTTTCCCTGATTTTGATAAGTGCATTGGGTATCGATTATCGACGATATCTTTTATTTCTTTGTTAACACATGTTCCCCTCGTCTTTTACTGATGTCGAAGGGGAATCATCTATCAATGATATCATTATGAAAAAAATTGACGCAAACAAAGAATTGATTTTTTCGATGTCGATTGGGATTGACGTTCGGTGACTGAGATTTCCTGAATGAATCTTTTCCTCCTTTGAATTCCTTCCGATGTCGAATCTAGACATATCGGGTGAAGTGTTTTTGGTTGTCGACTCTTTTTTTAGGTGCTAAGGATTTTTAAATCATGGGGTTTTGTAAGCTCAAAAAAACCTTAATAGATGATGAGATTCATGATAATAAACAAAGATAAAACATTTCTCAAAATGAAGTCAAATCAAACAGAGCAAAGACCAAGTGGTACGCAAAAAAGAAAAAAATGACACAAGCTTTTTAGGGTGTCTTGAGTGCTCAACAAATGACGATTTACTGGGTGAAATAATAATCTCTATCTATACCTCGAGCTCGATTGATGAAAAAGATGGTTAATAACTTAACTATTTTTTTTTATCAAATCCCCTTGTATCCTTGAATTTCAAATTCTCTAGTTGGTGCGTTCGGGCCTACCTATGGGGTTTTCAGCCTTTATTCCACCTTCATTTCCTGCAACCCTAACCCACACTCCCTTTGACAATATTATAGCAAATCATTCACTGGCACTAGGCCCTTTAGTTACCCTTATTCACTTTCTACGGTGTTACTCTGTTTCCAGCGAGCATACATAGCCCCGACGGAGTCACCCCAACGTCATAGACCTTTCTTCGTTGCCAGCGAGCATCCATAGCACTGAAGAAGTTATATGCATACCTTCTCATACTGTGGGATCATTTGATATGGTTGATTTTATTTATGCAGAATGCCCTGAGTGAGTGGGAGAGGAGGATGTCTATTGTTTGCAAAATGAGATGGTTAAGGTGAAATTTCGCTAGGTTTGTCTCTGAGGTACATGTAGTCCTTTCTATCTTACCATATTTCCCTTAATATTTTACCAGAACACCAGGAAGACACTTAATCATTTTCCCAAGGTTGTTCATCTACGTAGGTTAGATAGAGAACCCCTCAAAACAACCGCAGGTCCCCTAGCGCTTCTTGTGTGGTATGAGAGCGATGAGTCAGGAACATAGTTCATCATATTGCATGAATTGAGATCAACCAATGTTTTTCAAAACAAAATCTTCAAAATCACAGAAGTACAATAGAAAAAGACAAAACCAAAAGCATTCTACAATCGTCCTATCTAAAACAAATATTAAGAAAATACACACAAAAAAAAAAAATTAATTACTTATTTATTTAATAATTTTTTTTTAGTGGAAATATTGTTTTAGGGCTTTTCCATTCACCAGGAGGGTGTTAGGTCCTCCCCTTAGATTCTTCAACCAATACATGCCTACCCCAATCTTCTCGGCAACCTGGAAGGGTCCAAGCGATAGATTATGAAACTTATAATGTTTTCCTTTCGGCTCATTTGCTTTGTCCCATTTCAGGACTAAGTCTCCTACTTAAAAATTCTTCTCTTTAGCCTTATGCTTATTAAACCACCTTTTCACTATTTTTTTATGAGCTATGAACTTTGATTTTTCTTTCTTGCTCTCTTCTTCCATCATAAGGAGGGTATCAATTCTTTGTTGTAAGACTGATGAGGGATGTCCTCTCGAAACCTGAGCAAGTTGAAGAGACAAAAGATATAGCCTGTTTGGGAGAATGGATTCATGTATGTATACCAAAAAGTATGGGGAATTCCCTATAGATTCCTTGGGTGTAACTCTATCATCCCATAAATCATTATGAAGTGAACTATGCCAATTACTCTGGTTGTCTGCAACTATTTTCTTCAATATCCTCACTAGGTTCTTATTAGTTGATTTTGCCACTCCGTTCCCCTGTGGATATTATTTTGCAAAGTATCTGATTATAATTCCTTTGTCTATGGAAAAATATGTTAATAAGGTGGAAGAAAAGTAAGCTACATTATAAAAAACAAGGATGGAGGGCACACCAAACCTTGTTATCAACTTTTGTTGTATGAATTGGATTACCACCTTTTCATTTACATGAGTCAGGGGGATGGCTTCTGCCCATTTCATGAAATAATGTGTGGTGGTTAGTATGTATCTATGTTGTTTCGAATATCTTGATATAGTATCTCCTATGATATATAACCCCCATTGCTAGAATGGCCTCGAAACAACCACCAGTTGGAGTGGGACAAATTCTCTCTTCTCCCTCAACGCACTTATTTGACAAGTTTTACAGTTTATAGCATATGTGTAAGCATCCCTAAACAAAGTAGACCAATAATAGCTAGCACTCAGTATTTTATGAGCAGTGGTTTTTCCTATGAAATGTCCACCTGCAGGTCCATCATGGAGCTCCTTCAGAACTTTTTCTGCATATTCATGTTCGAGACATATTAAAAGTACCCCATCATAATTAACATGGAAGAGCACCGAATTTATGAGGTGATATTGTGCACATTTTAACATGAGGGCTCTTATTTCCCTAGGGTTTAGGTTTTATAGGAAAGTCCCATGATGCATAAGATAAGTCAGTTTCTCATACCAAGACTCATTCCTTGGGGAGTTGTATGAAGCTTCACCACACCATAATGCCAATTCATTCTACCATCCAGGGTATTCATTTACTTGGTCCTGGGCTTCAAATTCCAATTTGCATAACCCTTGTCCTTTAACCAGTTTAGCAGGTTTTATATCTAGATCAAATTCTTGGACTATTTTCATCCAATTTCCTCTTCTTTCCCCCATATCTTGTTGAGTGAATAAGGATTGGACTACAGGGTGAGGCACAGTGACTTTGGTATGGTTCTTGAGGATGTAAGATTTGAAGTGTTTTAATGCCTTTTATACCACATAATATTTCTTATCTATAGTAGGGTAAGTTTAGCCCCTTGGAGATTAGATATTATGAATGATATCGAGGCTTCGTTGTTGTCATCATCCTTCTGAGTCAACACTGCAACTAGTGATTGGTCAGAGGAGAATGTATAGAGGAAGAAATATTTGATGAAATCAGGACTTCGTAACACCGAGACTTGAGATATTGTAGTCCTAATTTTTCTGAAATCCCTTTTTTGTTCATTGTCCCACTTAAATTCAACATCTTTACGAATCATTTTTTCCAAGGGTTTGATAGTTTCAGCAAAATCGGGGGTGAATTTCCTCACAAAATTGATTTTCCCAAAGAATGATTGCATAACCTTTTTGTTGCGAGGTAATGGAAGCTAAGCTACAACCTTAATCCTTTATGTGTCTATGTGAATCCTTGCTTGGGATATAATTTGGCCTAACAAATTACCTTCCTCGACACTGAACATAGTTTTCTTAGGTTTAAGGATATACCGTATTTTATACACCTTTTTAAAATGTGGGTTAAATATTGGATGTGATATTCTTTGTTCTTTGAATACATAGTTATGTCATCCAAATAGAATACTACACATTTGTTGATTAGTCCCCAAAATTCTATGTCCATGGCCCTTTGGAAGGTCACTCCTGCATTGATTAACCCAAAGGAAATGTGTTTATAAGTGAAGGTTCCCCACTTTGTTCAGAAGGTAGTTTTCAAGCGATCTTCTTATGAAACTAGAACATGGTTGTAACCTGAGAAACCATCCAACAGAGAGAAAATCTCAGAGCCATACACGATCTGTAGGATTTGCTCCATTGGTGGGACTGGGTAGTTGTCCATTTCTGAAGCTCTGTTGAGGTTTCTAAAATCTACGCATAGGCGGATCTCCCTAGACATTTTCCTCATAGTAACCAAATTTTCTACCCATGCAGAGTGTCTAAATTGGAAAATAATCTTGTCATATAGTAGTTTCTTTAACTCCTAACACATGAGAGGCTCCAAGGATGGGTGGTATTTCTGAATATTCTGTTGGAAGGGTTTTACTTCAGGATTTAACGGGATAGTGTGTTGAATGATACAAGTATCATAAGTTTTCAGATCTAGGTAGGAACATGCAAAAATATCTTGATACTGTATGAAAATTTTGAGATAGGCCTTCCTTTCCTCTTTAGATATTGTCTTGCTGAGATTTATATTCTTGGGATTTTCTGGGGTTCCTACATTTATAGTTTCATGCATGGGACAAGAACTACCCATCTTCATGTTTTTTGACCCTTTAAATCTTTCCCTTAGGTCAAAAAGGTTTTCCAAGTTGTCTGTCCCCTTTGGTATTGTGTGAGACCTTGATTTTTCAGTTGGTTAGTCTATCTGAGGATCGATTTCTGCTGATCATTCCTGGAATACTTCATTGTCAATATCCAAGTCTTTAAAATTATCCTGATTGGTCAAGAAATTTATAATCTGTTCATCTCCTTCAAATACCTTCCAATTAGAAATATTTTTTGGCACCGATGGTTTGTAGAGTAACTCCACAGTGAACTGGGAGGCTTCATAATATTCTAGAGGTGATAACCTTGAAGCAAAAGTGGCCATAGAATTATCAATAATGTTCTTTGTTCTGGGGATTGTTGTAGTGTTGAAGGCTTCAAAATTCTCTATTAGCCTATGCACTTCCTATTGATAGTTCTTTAGGTGTCGAGTGTTGCAATGTATAGTATTCCTTACTTGTCTGACGATGATTTCAAAGTCTTTGAAAACCTTTAATACTTTAACGTTTAAGTCTAGGTATTTCTTTAGCCCTTGTAGTAGAGCTTCATACTCGACAGTGTTGTTTTTGGACTCGAATTCTAGTCTATAGGACAAGAAATGTCGTTTACCTTTTGGATCAATGAGGATGCACCTTGCCCCTGACCCTTCTTGTGATTTGGATCCATCAAAGTATAAGGTCCAAACTTGTGGGAAAAACCTATCAGTTTCCTATTTCTTGTCACTTTCCTCTTCTCCTCTTGTTTTTTCCATGATTTCTAACGCAAGTTCTTGCCAGAAGAGGATTTCCTCTGCCGTCGTTGACAATTTCTCTTGAAAAACCATTTCATAGTTTTGAGTGAGAGGGAGATCAGATTGTAAAACCCTAACCTTGTACAATGTCTACTGTAAACAGATATTCATAAAAGAATAGAAAAGATACAATGGCAAATAAAGACATTACACAGAGATTTTTCCCCTGGAAACCCAAACCGG
The DNA here is from genome assembly GCA_032191745.1 of Picea mariana. NCBI lineage: Eukaryota > Viridiplantae > Streptophyta > Pinopsida > Pinales > Pinaceae > Picea > Picea mariana. The sequence goes on along the minus strand of JASDQU010378006.1, from coordinate 3,335 downwards.
GAAAACCAACATATATTATATTCATTCATTGTGTTACATTGTTTAAAATACAATATACATATAGGAGCCAACGACATCCAAAAAACTAACCCAATGACCTGGATTAGTCCAAAACCCTACTTCCTTAACTGGAAATAGAAAACCATCAGCAAAAACCATGTGCCAAAAAAACCACCTAAATACATGACACGTTTCCCGAGGAAGAATTTTTTTTCCAGAGGCGCTGCCCCCAGACCCCCATGAGGGGGGCTCCGCCCCCCTGCACCCCCCCCTCTAACCCCCTTGCAAAGAATATAACACATACCCAACATTCTCCCACTTGTTGTTTTCTTTGCATACAGAGGGTTACAGGGTTACATAGTCAAAAATCCAGGGCAACAATGCCCATGGATCCTCTACACCAAGAGAAATTCTCAGTGCTCAAAGATTTTGTTAATGAGTTTGAAAAATTCTTCAAAGTGTCCACCTTCATCAGTGATACTTTCTTTTCTTCAATCATGTCTCTCACAAAGTGATGTTGAACATCAATGTGCTTCAGAGATGATTTTAAGGATGGAAATTTATTTTAAAATGTAGAAACCTTGGCAAATCTTACTTATCCTTCATATGCCAACTATAAATGTTTGGCGATATTTTTGTAAAAATAATCAAATTTCTAAGGATTTTATATAGTTTTTATAAAATTTTGGAGATTTTTAATGTAAAATAATTTTATTCTATAGAATTTGGGCGAATCATTTTTAAAATAGCGAATCTCGATTTTGGAAAAACCATGGAAAATTAGCCCATGAGTGAAATTTAGCCCCTAAAATCATCTATGATGTGCTTTGTCTTTGAATGAGAATCAGAGTTCTTCGCCAGAAAAATTGTACTCTGACTATCACACTCTATCCTTAGATCTTATTGTACCAACCCAATACCTGAACACAATATTTGTAACCATACTGCTTCCTTACTTGCATGAGTGGCTGCCATGTATTCAGATTCTGTAGGTGAAAGTGCCACTACAACCTGTCTTTTGCTCATCCAACTTATTGCTCCTCCAAACAGGTTAAACACACACCCGCTTGTAGATCTCCTACGATCCAAATATCCAGCCCAGTTTGCATACAAAAATCCATGTATATCAACCACTATGTCTAATTCCGGTCTTCCTTCATAGCACAATCCATAGCTAGTAGTGCCACGCAAATACTTGAAAACCCTTTTTATTGTTGTCCAATGCTCCTTCCCTGGTTTTGACATATACCTACTAAAAACTCCCATTGCATGTGCAATGTCCAATCTAGTACAGACCATTGCATACATCAAACTTCCAACTGCACTCACATATGGAACATGAGACATGTCCTCCTCTTCTTTATGTGCCTTGGGACATTGATCCGCAGATAAATTTACACCAATAGGATTAGGAACCTTGACTAGTTTACATTCCTGCATATTAAACCTCTGCAATATTGTCTCGACATATTTTCTCTGATTTAACCAGAGTTTCCTCTTTTTTTGATCGCTTTTAATTTCCATGCCCAAAATGAAATTGGAAAAACCAATATCCTTCATGTCAAATTTAGAGGAAAACTAACTTTTCACATCCTGGATAATCTCCTTGTTGTTTCCTATTAGCAACATGTCATCCACATACAAGAGAAAATAAATCAAATGATCACCAATTAATTTAGAATACACACAATGATCCTCTTTGCTTCTTGTGAAGCCAAGTCCCAGCATATAAGTATCAAATTTTTGATACCACATCCTTGGTGATTGTTTTAAACCATACAGGGCCTTTTTCAGCTTGCATACCAGCTCCTTCTTTCATTTCACAACATAACCTTCTGGTTGCTTCATAAAGATTTCTTCTTCTAGATCCCCATGCAAGAATGTTGTCTTCACATCCATCTTTTCTACTTCAAAATCAAATGCAACAACAACAGATAACATAAATCTTATAGAGGTTAACTTGGCAATAGGAGAAAAAATCTCACCAAAATCAATTCCCTCAACCTGGGAATAACCCTTTAATATTAACCGAGCTTTGTATTTCTCCACTTTTACTTCTGCATTCAACTTCTTTTTAAATACCCATTTGCTGCCAATGGGATTTTTTCTAGTTGGCAACTCCACTAGATCCCAAGCCTCATTCTTATCCAAATATGCCATTTCTTCTTCCATGGCCCTTTTCCAAAGATTTCCATCCTCTGAATCCACTGCCTCCCTGACAGTTCTAGGATCATCATCAATAATAGACAAAGAAAAATTTGAACGAAAATCAGATGGACTATACCTTTCCAGTAGCCTTCTTTCTCAATCCGATCTCCTCAGTACTGGAGTATGAGGATCTTCTTGTTCTGATTCATGTTCTTCTATAGAGTATGCTTCATCATCCTTTAAATCAAACTCTATCTTCTCTGGTTCTTCCTTACTTGGTAGGAATTCCTGTTTAACAACATCCTTCATTTCTCTAAATACCACATCTTGGCTATACACTACCTTCTTATTTTCTAGGTTCCAAAGCTTATAACCTTTGAGACCATATTTATATCCAATAAAGATACATTTTTCAGCCTTCTTATCCAGCTTACTCCTGTTTTCCTTTGGAACATGAACATATGCATCATAGCCAAATACCTTAACATGTGTGAGAGAAGGTTCCTTACCAGTCCATACCTCTTGTGGATTCTTTTCACCCAACACTGATGAGGGTGATCTATTGACCATATAACATGCAATACCCACTGCCTCTGCCCAGATTTCTTACCCTAACCTGACACCACTGATCATGCACCTTTCTTTTTGCATTAGTGTCCCGTTCATACTTTCTGCAACTCCATTCTACTGAGGTGTATATGGAGTATTCTTCTGCCTTTCTATACCGCACTTCTTACAGAATTCTTCAAATTTATTCCCGCAGAACTCTCCACCATTATCTGTTCTCAGCACCTTAATTCTTTTCTCTATTTTATTCTCAACAAGAGCCTTAAACTCTTTAAACCCGTCAAAGACTTCAGATTTCTTCCTGAGGAAATATATCGAAGTTTTCCTTGAGAAGTCATCTATAAATGAGACATAGTACACAGGTTTTCCCAATGATGGGACCGACATAGGTCCAAAAACATCATTGTGAACTAGTTATAAAATTCCTTCTGCCCTCGTTGCACCAGAGGGGAATCTTACCTAATTCTACTTCCCATATAGACAATGTTCATAGAAATCAAAATCCTAAGAGAAGTTAGACATACCTTCAACCATACCTTTACTTTGTAGTAGTCAAAGACCCTTCTCTCTGATATGCCCCAGTCTTTTATGCCACAACATAACCTTTTCTCCAGAGACTG
>JASDQU010378005.1:0-11304 GCA_032191745.1 Picea mariana | reverse complement strand
GTGACCCTTCTTTTCCTGTGTCTTGGATTGGTTTTCAGGAGACTATTTGTTAGGGATATCTTTGTCATTCTTTGGTTGTTGTGGATTTGCAGACCTGAACTCACGTTTGTTCTGATGCTTAAATTTCTGCTCGATTTTAACAGCATATCGATAGGCAGCACCGAGTGATGAGATGTCCAGAAAATTCATTTCAGTTTGGATGTATCTGTGTAGAGCCCCACGGTATTTCAGAACCAAATGTCGTTCAGAGTCCTTGATACCTAGCTTGGTGCGCAAGGTATGGAAGGTATTGGTGAACTCCAAAACTGCTTGGCCCTTCTCTTGCCGTAGTGTGGTCCATCTCATGTACTGGTCCTCGTAGTTGCCAACAGGGTAGTACTATTCCTTTACCGCATCCACAAAAAAATCCCAAGTGGGCTCAGCCCCATATATTCCAGACTCCTCTGTGGAAATCTGCTCCCAGTAAGTTTCCCACCAATGTTTGACATGGGGGAGAGCCTTAAGGAGTGCGAAGGTGATCTTTTCCTTGTCGGAGAAATTATGAACAGAGAAATAACCTTCTAGCAGATTTAACCATTTATCTAGGGCATCTTCATCTATTTGACCTTCAAATATGGGAATATCAAAATTAACCTGTACCTTGAAAGGCGAGCTGCCTCCAACGTGGCCGCTTGATGAAGATGTGCCTGATGCTATCGACAGGCGTTGAAGGATGTGGGAAAAATTCTCCATCATTTCGTCCCTCTGTCGCGTGAGAGCTTGCTCAAGCAACAGACTGATAGGATCATCTGCTCCGTCGTTTTTCTTTTCTTCCACCATTGAGGGTTTCTTGGGTGTGCGAGAGCGATTTTCGTCAAGAGAGAAAATCTCGAGACCCAACTTGCTATACTCGGACCTCGTCAGGGACATGCACTAAAAACTATCAAGAGCAGCCTGCTCTGATACCACTGATCCGGATTATTTTCGGCACGAAATGAGAGCGGAGATATAATAAAGAAATGCATAGAGATATTGCATATATTCAAAAATATAACAGAAATGTATCAAAGATGCAACCATAAACATAGATATACAGTAATACATGATTTCTATTAATCAGAGAAATGTACAGAGACTGTAAAAATACAGAGTGAAAGACTCGCTAGAATAGTGGCAGCTTATCTCTGAGAAGAGATGTGACGGCTACTCGCATCCGTGAGAAGATGATTACAGTGAGGATCTAAAGGCCTTTTTACAATAAGGAGGAATGCCAAAAACCCTAGACATCCAAAAACCTAACCCTAGGAGATGAAGCGCCAAAAGTCATGTGGGCCCCGTTTGGGTAAGTTGGTGCATCAACTTCCCGGGGTCGTAACTTTTGCATATGATCTTCGTTTTAGGTGCATGATATCTCGTTGGAAATATCTATCCGAGAACTACAACTTTTGGATGGAGCAACATTGATCTACGATCCATGTTGCTCCCCGTTTTCTCAAAAACCATCGTTTTGGGCCTCAAAATGGCCCCGGAAGTTAAAAACTGCTAAAAATAGTAAATTACCAAAATTGCCAGAAACATGTTTTGGGCCAATTGGAGAAGGTGGGTGGCCACCAATATCCACCTGGATCAGGTGGTCAGCTGAGGGTTATGGAGAAGGTCTTGGATGGGGACATGTTTGCAGGGGGTGTGCTTATGCCCACCTAGATGATGGGACAATTGAATCGGTGTTGGCAAGCCAACTCCGGTGACTTTGCTTTCGGGTTCGCTCTGGTGGCCTGGTTTTTAGAGAGGTTGCCTCTATTGCACCCAAGTATCTTGCTATATCCCACGGGGTGACGAGAGCCGTGACTTATGTGGTGAGCCCACGTGCTGGCCTGACATGGAGGTGGGGAGGGTGGCCATTATTTCACAGCCACGGTGTCTCGAGTGTGGCACCAGATGCCACAAGTTATTATGAGGTATTGATACGCGAGTATGGACTACCTCCATGATCCATACATGGTGTTGCCTCTTGGGGAGGACTGGGACCAGCGAGGTATGTGTTATAGTTTTATGTTTTCAGATTTTGTTAGATAACATTGATTATATATGTATATGGATTCTGACAATATATATGGCATTGTTTTGTAGATGTAGGACCCCCAGGACGAGAGGAAAAGGTTGTCGGGGAGACGACTCATCGGGGGTCGACTCAACAGGCATCGGTAGAGCCGAGGGTTGGACAGATGTGACGACGAGATGACGTTGGTGTTGGAACAGCGAGAGAGCCGTAGGGAGATGACGAGGTCATGTTGGAGGATCTACGTCGACGTTTCAAGCGGGCTCTATAGGGTGTGCCTAAGGGAATGTGGGCCCACATCCAGGATGAGTTGGTTCTGGAGCAGTGCATGGGAGTACCAGTCGAGTGGTAGACCCTGATCCGTTGAGAAGAAGTGGTGGGGGAAACGATGACTGGTCGGATGCCTCCTGGACCTGGACGGCCCCTAGCTAGTGGGATGCCTCCGACTGATAGAGGACCTGGGGGGGAAGCTATGGGGGCACTGTGAGTGACGGTTTTTGTATGTACAGGCTTGGGAGTCTGTTTTGTATAGGGTACTCGTTACCCATTTTTGTACTCATAGGGGTTGGGGGATTGATGGGCCTACAGGCGATTGTACATGTATAGGTTTTGTAAACAATGATGACCTTCATGATATATATATATATATGGATATATGTTTTGATCATGTGTGTCTCTATGCTTCATGTTTTTATGTATGATGTATTTTCTATGTGTTGTGAAAAATGTATGATGCTATGTATAAAATGTTTTTTTAATGTGATAAATGTCAATATAATACTAGGTTAGTCATATGATTTGCTACTTGATTAAGTGTTCTTGGAATATGTGTAAATTTTATTGAATCAAAGTTTTGAGATAGGAATCTAACTTGCAAGTATTTGTTAAAGAGGCAAGGATCGTGAACATGATATACATTGTTGATTTGCAGGACGACAAGTTGGGAATCTAATAGAATGCTAAGGTGACGAATGTGGTGGTGACTGGCCTCGGCAAGGAGACCAATGAATACATCGTATTCAACTTGGTTGTTGGTGGTCGAGCCCAAACATATGCCACTGGAGTGGAGCAAGACATGTGAGGGAGTATAGAGGGCCCAGGCGAGCGAAGCGAGATTCTGGGTCCAGCGGCTGGCACCGTCAGCGTAACCAATGTGGTATGTTGATGGATAATGCATATGTCAATAACACGGATGATTGATCAGACATAAGGAGTGGTGGCGATAAATAATTTTTGGCCATTGATCATGTATTAAGGAAGAAAGCGAAGATTAAAGAAGAAGAAAGACAAAGTATGAAGTGCGTGGAAGGCACACAAACCGAGGAAGGGTCGAAGTGGTTAAAGAAGCATAAAAGAAGGAACAAAGTAAAGGAAAGCAATCCATTGAAAGAGAAGATCAAGGAATACAAAGAAGCAAAGAATATAGATCGTGGACAAATCAGCAAGCGGAAGAAGACACTAATGGGTGTTTTAGAGCACTTCGCAGAGAAGAAGGAAGAACAGGTCGGTGAAGTCCTTAAAATGCGGGTTATGTGGACCTAGGGTTTTGACACCTAGGGTTTTGGCACCTAGGGTTTTGGCACTTTCACTTCGGTCTAGGGTTTCTAAGATTCATGGAATGATAAATAGAGGTCTAAAAGAGTTGAAAAAAGAAGTGATAGTGAGTTTGAAATGTAAAAGTGATATATTTTAGTGTACTCTTGTATTTGGGGTCTTCAGCTGGGTGTGAAGATCGACTTTGCAGCTGGGTGCGCAGGGTTAGGAGATAAGGAAGAGAAAGAGAAGGATTTGGAGCTAAGTTTGTAGATAGAACTGTATATTTTCATCTATTTTATCAATAAGCACAGTTTTGTAGACGTAGCCCTAGGGAGGGGGTGAACCACGTAAAATATTATTGTTCTATGTGGTTGATGCTTTGCTATTTACTTCCTTTTATATTGTTAATGCATTGCTATGTTTCATGTTGAAGATGAGAATATATAACCTACTTTGCGAAGTTAAGCATAATACTGTTAAGAATCTCTAGTTTATTTTTTGTTGTTGTTTTGGAATCATCTTACATCTCCTCTGGTTGTAGACACATGTGTCCTGCAACCGCCTTATTACTACTTCAGGTGAGACTTCATCTGCTTCGCAGGTGTCACTGTTAGGGCCAGTAGTTAGGGTTTGTTGGTGCGTTGTTAGATTTGAACCTCGGGTCTTCCCTTGTGCCAACAAATGGTTTTGTTGCTAGGATCGGGATATTCTTGAGGGAATGTCAAGGTGGTTTCCATCGAAGACAGAGATTCAGAATTGGATAGAATAAAAAGAAAGGGACTTCATCAAATCTCAGAACAAGAACCCTAGAATTATTACAGAAGACTGGTTGGGAAGGTACATATTTACTAATGTGCATGAGATTTTCTTTGCAGGATTTCATAAGGATTTGTACGAGTGGTTAGCCAGACTAGCAGACACTCAATTTGAAATCAGATATAGACCACTTGTGGTTTGGACATCAGCGTTGATTAAGAAAGTCAAGAAAATTGATAACGTTGTATCAAGGGAAGTGGATCTCTGGTTTGACAACACTATCGGGGGATACATTACTAAATTTGCTATTGACATAGTGGAATCATATAGTCAAGAAAAGAGGTATTTCTTCAAGGGACCTAGAGGAAAGTTTCTACACTTTTTGAAGTTGAAGATTAAGATGTTATTGCATGAGAAGAATATCTTGAAGATATAGTAATCAGTGGGATTTTAAAGCTAATGTTCAAGAATTCAAATAGTGACAGTGACACAGAGGCTGGACACATGCGCAGTGGGAGATTATTCAGAAATATTCCTCTTACGAACCTATTTAAGAAGAGTTATGGGCCAATGGCACAAGACGAAGGATTCTACAGTGGAGAAGAAGCAGAGCTATCAGACGAAGAGTATTCAGAGTTCGCAAGGGTAGAGGAAGTAGAGACTAAAAAACCTTGCCAAGAAGAACCAAAATATTCAGGTACTGTGCCTACTGTCGAAGTAAGTATTGTTACTCCTCTTGTTGTTTTAGCAGGACAGAGTAACCAAAGTAACCAGATTAATCAGAACACTTAGATTACTGTCACAAGTAGTTTAGTACATAATCAGTCGAGAAACCAAGGAAAATCAATGGCAGATGAAATGAGGCTACCTATTTTCAGAGGAGATGGATCTGAGGATCCTGACCATCACTGGTTCTTATGTGAAGCTATATGGAGCATTAAGCAAGTCACCGAAGAAGATGTTAAGAGAGCTCAGTTTAGTACTACCTTGAGGGATCATGCATTGAGCTGGTATATGAAGTTTGTTACAGGATCTGTATAGTCTAAACCATNGAGAAACCAAGGAAAATCAATGGCAGATGAAATGAGGCTACCTATTTTCAGAGGAGATGGATCTGAGGATCCTGACCATCACTGGTTCTTATCTGAAGCTATATGGAGCATTAAGCAAGTCACCGAAGAAGATGTTAAGAGAGCTCAGTTTAGTACTACCTTGAGGGATCATGCATTGAGCTGGTATATGAAGTTTGTTACAGGATCTGTATAGTCTAAACCATTGAATGGAATTAAGACTGCGTTGAGTGCAGAGTTCAAGAAGCCTAAGTCATAGTTGTAGTGCATTACAGAGTTGAAGGAAATCAAGCATAAGGTGACTAAAACTGTTTGGGAATTTGATCAAAGGTTTAGGACCTTGACAAGCCATTTAAGTTTCTAGATTCCAGATGAACAACATAAGGAATGGTTCATCGCTTCCCTCCTGCCACACATTAGAGTTCCTCTGATGCAATATAAAGTTTCTTCGCAGGTTGAAGCATTAGAGATTGCCATGAAACTAGAAGCAGCCCCTGTAGGAGAATCCAATCCAGGTATGAGTCAGATTTTGAATCAATTAACTAGTTTATCTTTACAGGTTGAAGACATGAAGAAAGATGAAGGAAAGGAGAAAAGAGAATACATCTGGTGTACCCAATGTAAAGAAGAGGGCCATGACAAAGAGAAATGTCCTTTATTTAATGAATACTTGGCATCTGGAGATCCTAACCCTTTGAAGTAGTCTACTTTACCATGGTTTGAGGAATGTAGAACTAGACATCGTCCTGGTGAATGTTATTATATGCAGAAATATTTCCAGACACCCACCAATCTTTATTGTACATTCTACAAATTTGTGGGGCATGATGAGAAGGATTGTAGGGATTATGACTTCATGCATGAAAGGTCAAGGGATGCATATAGAATGCAAGGAGAATTACAACAAGAATAGAATGTTGCACAGTTCAATTCCCCAGGAAGAGGAAACTTCAAACCTTGCGGTGGGTTCAAAAGAAGAGGACAAGGAGGAGGCATGGGTCAAGGTCGAGGTTAGATTAGTTTCTATAACTGTGCCCAGCCAGGTCATTTGGAAAGGGATTGTTAGAACCCTTTTACTACTTGCAGCTACTGTAATTCATTTGACCATGTCATTAAAGATTGTCCAGTATTGTTAGCTAAAGTTCAGGAAAGACGAGGTGGAAACCAGCAAGTCCAAATAATATCAGTTGAACCACATGGTGAGGAAACCAGATTCGATGTTATTACTAGAGGAGGCATTGTCACGGGAGAAGATAGGGTGACTCTAGGAAAAACTACAGATGGATCAAGGATCATAAGAGCTGCATAGAAGGTGCCATTTTTTTATCCAAGGAAAGAAAAGCATACTTTTGAAGAAGCAAGGAGAGAATTTGTAGGTGAACAATATTCTTCATCTAAGGAACAATCGGAAGTGAGGGAATGTGAAATGCCTCCAAAATTTTATTAGTCTACCCTACCTAGACAAGGAAAAGAGGAAAGCAAGCTTGTAGACTTCTTGTATACCTGTATAAATTTGATTAAAGATGAAAAAGTTGTGCAGGAACTACAACACCTGATAAGACAGTATGAAATTGGAAGAGTATATCCTCTGTTGAATAGAGCAGTGAATCAAGTATCTAGAAAAAGTAGGACAAACAAGGAACTGCACCTTAGTGCTCAGATTGGAGACTACGACATAGACTATGTGGTCCTCGACCTATGATCAGAAGTAAATGTTATGACGAAGTAGACTTGGGAATTGATGGAAAACCTAAATTTATTTACTCTCCTATTAGGCTCAGGATGGCTAATCAACAGGCAGTGAGCCCCTTTGGAAGACTAGAGCATGTCCCTATAGACATCGACAGATTGAGGATATTTGCAGACTTTGAAGTGATTGAGATTCTTGATGATATTTGTCCTTTTTCTGCGTTGTTGGGGTATTTATTGGGCTTTCAACAATTTGACTGTTGTTGACCTAAAAAAGAGAAGAATGAAATTTCAAGGTGATGGCCTTAAGTTCATTGCACCTCTCGACACTGATGAAGGTCACAGATACACAAAACCTATAAGAGAAGACGACTGTGCCTATGAGATAGAGAACATCTATAAACTGACAGTGGGACAACATGATTATATTAATCCTACAACAGATGGAAATCTAAGTTGGTGAAGTGAAAGTGCATGCTCGTTAGATTCAAAAGAAGCATTGGAAAATTAGCAGAACATAATGTATGAAGTCTCTACGTGGAGATGTGTGCTAGATTGACTAAGGCAGTTTGTTGGATCAACACAGAAGTAAGTAATCTTCCCAAATTTGATGGCTTGAATAATTTAGAGACATTCCTATTCGAATTTGAAGGAATTGTACCAATACAATAGAGGTTTTTGGCACTAGATGAAGCCTTGAAAGCAACACTAGCTAGATGGTGGGGAACACACAAGAAGAACATCGCAGAGTGGGTACAATGTCGCACCTTGTTGACAGTGCACTTTTTAAACCAAGATGAAGGTTGTGAAATTCGATACATAGGCCAGAGTTTTCCTAAGGAGCATGTGCAAAGTTGTGAGGAAGCCTGGAGTAGCATTCCTAAATAATAGTGGGTACATAATTTCATTAACACCTTAGATACTATGCCTATCAACCGGTATCTTCAAGCAGAACTGCACCTAATCACTACAGACCGGTATGGTATGACCCATAAATTTATAGCTACATTCCTATTTTAAATTCAATACCCCATAGTACATCAGGCTTTACAAAGTGTAAGACAAAAGGTCTTTGACGAGGTACCTAACCCCCCTCTTGAACAAGAACAAGATGAATGGACTAAACCTCTTCAGCGGTTACAAGGTTGTTATAATATTAATGTTGATGAGGATGATGACCCTAGGAGTGTGAACATTTCAAAAACTGAAGAACAAAGAGATATATAAGGGTCGGGAATTGAATGACCTTTTTTTGGGCAGCCTATTAAAATTAAGAGAGTTAATATTGGAACAGAGCAAGCACCTAAGTTGGCCAATGTTGGAGACTATTGGGATGATGCTACTATTAATAAGATTACAGAACTATTACATGAGTATCAAGACTTGTTTCAACCAAGTTCACAGACATTAAGGGAATTAAAGGACCCATGGGAGAAATGAAGATTCCTTTGAAAGAAGATGCAAGGCCTGTCAAGAAAAGGCCTTATAGATTGAATCCCAAGTACAAGCAGAAAGTTAATATTTAATTAGATAGAATGTTGGAAGTAGGAATCATAGAACCAGCTGATGAATCTGAATGGATCAGCCCTATGGTGGTCCAAGATAAGAAGTCAGGAGAAATCAGAATCTGTGTAGATCTAAGGAAATTGAATGATGCATGTTTACATGATCCATTTCCTACACCTTTTACTGATGAAGTTCTAGATAATGTAGGAGGAAAGGAAGTTTATTCATTCACAGATGGATTTTCAGGCTATCACCAGATTAGAATTGCTAAGGAGGACAGACATAATACTACATTTGCAACAAAATGGGGTTCTTTTTAGTACATTGTGATGCCTTTGGGTTTGAAGAATGCACCAGCCATATTTTCCAGGGTGGTGGTCGAAGAATTTAAGGAATTTTTACATAAATTTTTGGAGGCATACTTTGATGATTGGACCGTTTTTAGTCTACTGAAAGATCATATTGAATGTTTGAGATTAATGTTGGATAAGTGCGGGAAATTCCAGATTTCCTTGAACTTGAAAAAGTGTATTTTCTTTTCACCTTTTAGAGTGTTGTTAGGACACATTGTGTGTAAGCAGGGGTTGTTGGTAGATCCTTCCAAGATTGCTATCATTGTTGATCTACCTCCTCATACTTTGGTTAGACAGTTGTGCACTACATTGGGACACACTGGATACTACAGAAAGTTTATTAAGGGTTACACATAGATAACAGCACCTATGGAGAAGCTATTAAAGAAGGATAGTAAGTTTCAATGGACAGAGGAATGCCAGCAAAGCTTCAACACATTAAAGAAGAAAACGGTCACTACACCTATTTTGGTGTTTCTAGATTGGAGTAAGGAATTCCATGTTCCTGTCGATGCTTCATCCATTGTATTAGGAGCAATTTTAGCACAACCAGGTGTAGGATATATTGACCACCATATAGCCTTTTCTAGCAGGAAGCTTTCTACATCTAAAATAAATTATACTACCACTGAAAGAGAAGGCTTAGCTATGGTATATGCGCTGCAGAAGTTTAGACACTACTTGTTGGGAGGACATTTTAAGATGTTTATTGATCATTCTGTGTTAAAGTACTTAGTCAACAAGCCAGTGTTGGGGGGAAGAATATGCAGATGGCTATTATTATTCTAGGAGTATGACTTTGAGATCGTGGTCAAGCCAAGAATAATGAATAAGGGACCTGACCACTTATCCAGGTTAGAACATCGTGAGGAACCTACTAGTTTGGATGATACAGTACCAGATGCATAGTTGTTGGCCATCAAAAAAGTTGATGATCACTTCACCGAGATAGTCCAGTTCTTGTCCACAGGAATGGCACCTCGCGAGTATACAGTTATTCAAAAGAAACAGTTGGTAGTCCGCACTACATATTTTCAAATTATAGCTGGACAGTTATATAAGATGGGACCAAATGATATCTTAAGAAGATTTTTTATGGAGTCAGAAAGACCATTGATTCTTGCAGAAGCACATGAAGGCATCACAGGAGGAAATTATGCATGGAAAGCCACAACATAGAAGGTTCTTAGAGCTGGCCTATAGTGGCCCACCTTACATAAGGATGCTAAGGAATACTACAGAGCCTGCAATGCATGTCAAAGAGTAGGGAAGCCTTCTAAAAGGGATGAGATTCCCTTAGCACCTTAGTTAACATTACAGGCATTTCAGAAATGGGCTATTGAATTTGTGAGACCTATCAGCCCACCAGGAAAGTGCACAGGAGCTCGATACATTATCACTGCTACAGAGTATTTGACCAAATGGACCGAAGAAAGAGAAGTTAAGGATTGTAGTGCATCTACAGCTATGTGGTTCATCTTTGATGATATCATAACCAGATTTGGATGCCTGAAAATTCTTATGAGTGATCAAGGCACACACTTCATTAACAAAAATATTGAAGCCCTGACCCAGGAGTTTAAATTTCACCATCAGAAGAGCACACCATACCACCCACCGGAGAATGGTACAGTCAAATCTTTCAATAATATTTTGGAGATAGCACTGACTAAGATTTGTAGTGCTAATAGAGATGATTGGGATTTGAGAATTCCAACAGTATTATGAGCTTATTGAACTACTTGCAAAAATTTAACAACGCAGACTCCCTTCAAGTTAGTTTATGGCCTAGAAGCAGTGGTACATATGGAATATTTGGTTCCTAGTTTAATAATTACAGCATTTACAGGTATGGATGACACTGACGTTGTTCAAGACAGGCTCGCATAGTTGATAGAACTAGAGGAAGACAGGTTCATTGCAGGATTTCATCAGCAGGTACAAAAAGAACGAGAAAAATATTACCATGACAGACATATCAAGAAGAAAGAATTTAAACAAGGAGATTTGGTACTTTTATATGACAGCAAGTTCCTAAAGCATCCAGGAAAGTTCAGGACACATTGGCTTGGGCCATCCGAGGTTGCCTATTGATCCGGATTATTTTCGGCACGAAATGAGAGCGGAGATATAATAAGGAAATGCACAGAGATATCGCGGATATTCAATAATATAACAGAAATGTATCAGAGATGCAACGATAAACACAGATATACAGTAATACACGATTTCTATTAATGAAAGAAATGTACAGAGAGTGTAAAAATACAGAGTGAAAGACTCGCTAGAATGGTGGCAGCTTATCTCTGAGAAGAGATGTGACGGCTACTCGCATTCGCAAGAAGATGATTACAAT
>JASDQU010377999.1:0-11304 GCA_032191745.1 Picea mariana | reverse complement strand
ATTCCATTTTCCAAGGAGTTTGTAGCTTGTTTTGGGATAAGTGGTTTAAGAAGGGCATGCATAACAGAAATGTGCACAAGCTTTAAGACATCTACTTACACGCTCATTGTAAAGATTCAGAAGTTTATGTCTTAAATAGTTTTTTAAGAAGATGTGTATTTTTCAAGATATCTTTTATGTTGTAATTTGAAGTGTTTACTTCAAAGGGGGACAAGTAAAGATCATTCTAAAGTGGGCTAAGTGTAGTGGGGCACTTATGTTGATTAGAAACAATTATGTGGATTCACAAGAAAATATCATTGTAATCTTGCAAAATTAATAAGAAGATTTATTTTGTTGTGGTTGGTGTCCTAGATCCGCCCGAAATTGAATAAGGGGATCTTAGGTACACCTTGTGTAGTGTGTGCTAGTGATTTTTTAATGGTTGTCTTATGAGCTACTTTACGTCTAGTTTTGACGTTATCCCACATACATGGAGTACAAAGAAGGTTAATTAAATAAGCATGGTTAATGAAATAAGCATGGTTCTAGTGAAGCACATACATTCAAGCACAATCAAAGCTCTCACTTTAGAAGCAAAGAAGATATCAAATTGGTAGTCACATCAAGATCATAATCAAGGATTCCAAGAATCATCAATTTGAAGATCAATTCAACTTTGAAATCATGATTTATTGTAACTTGCAAATTGTCCTTTTGTAAGTTTACGTGTTTTTTTTTTTTAAATCAAGTTGAGTTGAATTGAATTTGTCATAAGGTGCATTTTCGGCTGAGCTCGACACCCTAGAGTAATTTTTGAGTCGTAATTGACAAGGATGAGTACTTGAAACTCATATCATTGTAATACTTTGGGATGCATTTTCAATGGTAACTGACATCCTCCACTTCCTGGAAGCAAGTTCAAGCAAGGTAAGTTCAAGTGAGCATGAATAGCAAGCGAGCGTGAAGTTCAAGCAAGCGATTCAAGTGAGCGAGTTGCAAATAAACCTTCTTCTGACGAGTCAAATTGTAATCAGGATCTACCTGCACAAGGAGACCTCATTTAGTGTTTTTGAAATGGCTCGAAGTCATGAATTATTAGAGTTACTGAACACTCTAATGAACACCACTGAAGACAACACAGTGACATTGAACAAAGAAACTCTTCATTCAGTGCTAACTTGTTTTCAAGTGATGCAAGCTAAAGTTAGACTTCTTCAATCTCTATCCCAAATATTGAATGATGAGTTGACTGATCTAAAAAATCAACAGCCAGTGAAGTGTTCTGAACTAGTTTTTGTTCAGCACAACCCTCTCTATGATGATGATGATGATGATGTTTTTGATCAACAGTCAGTGAAGGAACAACACAGTGATACAACTTCAGAATCAGTTTTAGACGAAGTTGAATCTATTCATGAACCTACATTTCAAGAGTTTTCTTGTGATTTCAGTGAAGAAAACCTTTCAATGATGCCTCAACATGCAGTAAATCCACTTCCATAGATTTCAAAGCAACAGGTTCAGAATACTCTTTCCAAGCCCATCATCGGACCTTGGGAAGAAATCATCTACAACAAGAATAGAACAGGACTTGGATATGACAAGGAAGTTTCCTTTCATATTCTTGATTATTCCAGATCAATCAAGTTCCAAAGTGCTGGATTCCTTCAAGAAGCTTCAACTTCACCTGTTCAAGTTTAGCATCAGAATGATAAGTGCCAACATTGTAATCGAGTTGGTCACAAGGAGAATCAGTGTTTTGATCTCCATCCTTTCCAGCATTGTGGCAAGCATAACCATTCTTCAGACAGATGTTCAACACTGAAGAAACCTTTCCAGCATTGTGGCAAGCATAACCATTCTTCAGACAGATGTTCAACACTGAAGAAACCCGCAAGATTGAAGATTCAATATGAGTGGATTGATCCTTGGAAATGGTCATCAACAACCAAGCGATTATATAAGTCTTACCATAGAATTGAATCTCAATTAAAGACCAATCTTGTATCACATAACATTTTTGTACCTCACATAAGTGGTCCCCTTATGGTGTAGCTTTCGAGAATGGCCCTCACGGGATGAGATAACATGTGGTTTTTTCTGCATGCCCACTTGTGTTGTACTCAAATGGAACAAGTATGGTACTCTCTTGAGCCTAGAAGGGGGGAGTACAATGATGTAACTCTCATGCACCTTAAGGGGGGAATTTCAAAATTCTAGTGATGATGGTTCATGAAACCACTTGTGGTCTCTCCTTTCAGTTGACAAAGGGGGAAATTGATGATGGAATTGAAGATGGTTGTCAGACAGAAAGATTTGACAACAACAAACATCAAATATGCCAGATGGGCATGAAATTTTCCAAATGGGCAACTGTGGTCTATAGATGAGAGACTTTGGAAGAATTATGGTTCAATAAGTTTAAGTTGAATCATATAGATTTTGATTTTGAGAGCAATGATGTGGACATTTGGTTCACATAGATGGTCATTCGACCTAGCAGAGGACAAGAGGATCCTTCTGCATTGCAGCTTGGCATTTGATTGAGTTGTCAGGCATTTTTTAGGGATGTGTCAGACTAGGAGCTGATTCACTTCTCTTGGTTCGCTCTCATCAGATTGGAGTTTACATTAAGTAAGCAATTTGCATGCATCCTGGCTCACATAATTACATAGTGATATTTTCCAGAGATAACATACTTTGACAGGATTATGGTTCAATGACTTGCAATTGAATCATACACATGATACATTGGGATGTTGTTGGACACCTAAAAGTGTCAATATTGGTTATTGGTTATCCAAAAACCATCAGATACATGGTATCAATTGGTTAGTGGTCATCCCAAACCACAAATTCAGAGAGCACTTCAGTGATACATTGATAGTAGAGTGGTGATACTACATGTTCACCAATTAGCAGAAGACATCAGATTCTTCTAGCTAAAATACTTGGCAAAATGATCAAATTGTCAAGAAATTAGGAAATGTTCAGATATTGCAGCTGTTCACTTCCATATCTCAGGTCTCTTCCAGTTCATTTCAAATGAACATGTTCAGCATCCAGATTGGCGGTTTTTTCAGGCAGTTCTTCATTGAGGCTCAACACAAGAGTTTCAGTATGAAGACTTGGAATTGATACCAGTTTTTGCTTTATTCCTGGTATTATTGATCGGACTTGTGATTGAGGGGGGGATTGTTAGCCTATGGCTTACCTTTGCCAATCACTAATTCTAAATTGTCACCTATATTTGTATTATTCATTTAGGATATTAGTAATATATCCTCAAGTGATGACTAATGAGTTTGTTAAGATTGCCTAGCCTAGTCATCATGCATGATTTTAGGATCTAGAGAAAATCTCTCTATGAGGTGGCATCACCCATTGTACTATAAATATGTAACATTGGAGTGAATAATTGAGGGTTGGCTAGTGAGCCTTTTCCACCATGTTGTTGTTCTTGTTTATGTTTTATCAATTAATGACTAGGATATGATGGAGGAAAAATCTAACTAACAAGATTACATATTACAAAATAATAGGATTGTTGGTGATCTGTTTGAATCCTTGGTGTTGATTCTGGGGGAAGTAGTTGTTGATTCATCAACTTGACTTTGACTGTCTACCTCAGGTTGACTCGAATGTCCACATCATCTCTACTCGAGTAAAGAACATAGGTCTTCCCATCTCTTTTGACTAGGGATGGAAACCTTGAATAACCTTCTGTATGTTTCATCCATCTCTGTGTACTTTGCAAAGGTAGGCTTTGTGATGAAGATGTATTTTATCTCATGTTGGATGCTCAGGTCCAACTGTAGAGTTACTAAGAAATCCTTTCCAGTTATGCTTCCTTGTATTCCTGCAAATTTAGAACCATCCTTCGCTACCGTGAGGATTTTTTGTTTATAGTCTGATAGAGTAATCAACTTGTCAGTGATAACTAGTAAACCTGGAAGTCCCTTCTTGTGCAATGCGTCAACCTTGTTGAGAAACCTTTGCACTCCAATGTCCATTGTCTGGGATTTCTCCTCAAGTTGTAGCATCAATCCCTTCTTGGTCAAAACCTTCTTGACCTAAAGGATTGTTTAAAGTCCTATCCTCAATTTCCAAAGCCTCAAGATCCTCTTTGGTTTTGGAGTTTAAAAATGATAATTCCAGTCACCTCTATAGGCTTCTCTCCCAATTCTCCCCTTATCTTATCGATTTATTTTCTAGCTCTCTGCACCAGTTCATGTTGTTCAAACACAATTTGTATAAGGGGCCATATCTCTGTGATTGACTAGTTGATGTCCATCCATATGTTTTCCTTGGCTTATGACAGTGTCTTGGCCATGATTGTCTCCTTTTGTAACTTATGTATCCCCTGAGTGAGTCTCTGTGACTTGTGCATCTCTGTGGTGTAGTTGGACTAAAACATAGATTTCAATTTCTAGATTTTTATGATCTCTACTTGTAGTCTTTTGATCCCTTCTCCTTGCAGATTCATGTCCTCCATTGACTTTGCCAATTTCTTATAAGCATCTAGGGATGTTACTAGGATAGCTGATAGAATTTTTGTTGTAGTGGCTACTGATGTTGTACTGAATCCTGTGAGAGGAACTTTTTGCAGTGGTATGACAGTCATTGGCAAACTATGTTCCTTCTCTTTGACCATTTTATCTAGTTCAGCCTCCATCTCCTTGATCTGTGCATTCTACTCCATTATCAATTTTAGCATTTCCTCCTTGTGGCCTTCAGTCTCATCCATTTCCTTTGCCTATGAATCTTCAGTGGCTGGGAGTTTCATTCGTTTCCTTAAGGATGCTATGCCAGCATTATTCTTATTTAGTAGTTCCTCAATTGCCTTAACATTTGATGGATCATATCCAATTTTGAGTACCAGCTCCTCCAGATATTTGATCTTATTATCTTTTGCTAGGGAATATATCTTCTCCATCTTCAACTGAGACTGGAGATTGTTTTAAGAGACCTGCAACTTTGTAGCAGTCATGGAGGTATTTTCTAGGGTGGAGAAAATCATCTCCCCAGTTTGTCTATGCATATCCATTTGATCAGTTGGATGCACCTCTTTGACATCGAATTCAAATGTTTCCCTCTTGTAATCAGAAACTTCCTTGGGATGACGAACCTGTGCTTGAAGGAACACCAAATGAATACTTCTTTTCTTTGTGTTGAAGTCAAATAATAACCTATGTTGTATTGTGGATATATGCTTCCAAAACTGTGCATAGGTGTTGTTGTTCAACAACTCATTATTATTTTTAATCAAGTTATAGTTCTCAAAAATATTAAGTCCTGCAGGCTTCTGTGAGAACTTAGTTGACAATATGGTATCAGTATGTTTCTTGGATGAGGAAGTGGACATTGTATGCTGGCTAACTAAGAAGAGTCATGAATGTGGTCCCTCCATAACTGTGGTGGACTGAGTTTCTTCTTCTTTGGACCTGTCAGGTGTATGGTTGGTTTTGGTTCTCTTCCTGTAGACTTGGAAGTCTCCTACTGATACTTATGTGACTGAAGGAGAGACTTATTTTCTAGCCCTCTTCTCTGCTAGTACATGTGGATTACTGGTATGTGAAATGTTGGATGGTGAAATCTGTTGTTTTGTGTCTAGAAAAGTGTTTTCCTCCCACTCTGTCTGGTTCATGAACTTTTCAATTTTAGGTTTGGGCACATGAGCATAGGGAGAAATCTTGTTTTTAAGCCTAGTTTCTATAGTAATTCCATAGGGGTCATAGTGCCATGGGAAACTTATGTTGAACTTCATTTATTTTAACAATTTATTGGCTTCTTCCCCAGTAGCTCTATTGTTGCAAATAAAAGAACCTATCTGACCTTTGATCCTAAGCTGTTGCTTCTTCTTGACTGCCACAAAGTGAATATCATCGAAATTTATCATCTGTCTGATATATTCCAAAGCGAATATCCTGATAGGTAAGTATTTTGGCTGCTTGTAAGGAGGTAATTCACACTCGTAGACCCTGATTTATGTATTGTCCCGGTAAAGGTACCGATCTCTTGTTTTGGCTAGGTATGACAAGTGCATAATTCATTGAACTTCCTTGCTTATTGTTGGTTATGTTCTTCCACTGAGCATGCATATCATTGGATGGTAGAATTGGTCAATGAATTGTTTGAAGTTGAACTTAGACGAGTTCTTCCTCCCTATTGATGTTCAGGAGGTCACAGTTTGATGGTTACCATCTTGGTCCAACTTTTGGAGGGAGAAGGAGAACTTATCTGCTTGGAAAAAGAGGAACAGGTACGCCAATATTCAAGAATACCTAAACATACCTTTTGTGGAAAACTTGAAAATTTGTTCATGGATGTTGTCAGTTAGAAACTAACTGTAGTCAAATTGCTCAGTAGCCTTTTCCTCAGTGGATAAAATGGATAGAAAACCCAGAATGGGTTCATATACCCATTCATCAAAATAACATCCTAGTAGGAAACATAGGGATGAGTTGATCTTGTTGCCTTTGACTGAGAAGATGGATAAATGATATGGGGGATTATTCTTGGGTAATTGAGCATTTTCAGGTAGGAAAATTTCAAAGATTTGAGCTCTCTACGGGAAAGAAAATTTATGGTATAGCTCGGTAAAGATTTAAATGGAGAAGGGGGAAGCAGAATCATTTATGGGTATCTGCAATATTTTATTTATCATTTCAGGGGTGATGGTGAAAAGAGTTTCTCGATATGAAGAGACAATGGCCCTTTGACTGAGAAGGTAGTGAGCTTGGCATTTCAGGGAAAATTCAGGGAAGTGGTATGTCTGGGGAAAAAGGTACAATGGAAGATTGGACTTCCACAGTTTGATCTCATCGCTCTGATCCAGAAAAACATCCTTGAGCCAAAAGTGTAATTCGAAGAAGTCGAATTCACACTTCCTCTCTACAATTAAATAATCTTTATTGGGAAAGGGTATGCAATCCAGGTCGACGAGAGGAGGGAGGAAATGATTTTCTTTAGTTTCAGTGGCTTTGGAATTAAGTGCCATGATCAAACTGATACCTGCAAATGGAAAAAGGTGGAGTGTGGCGACGAAGTGTGGAGGTGGTATGGATGAGTGGTTTGGCGGTTTACTCGAAGGGGGGGTAGGCGATAAGAAAAAATGAGTGAGGGGGGTCTGGGTTAACATGAGGTTAACATTTTATCAGGGGCCCATGCCTGGAAAACAACCAACTCAGATCCACCCCCACCATTAAAGGAAGAAAGGTCGGGGGGGGGTTCGATATTCATTGTTGACCGTAGATATTAGCATGCTTTGATCGGCCACTAAGATTAGTGCGCCTTTTAACACAAAGCGCCAAAGCTGTCATATCACTTCCAAACTTAGGATAAAAACATTTTATGGTTTGTTTTCCTCCCCTTCCTTCATTTTGTCACCAAGGGGTCAAAAATACATCATTTTTACTCAAATTAAAAGCATTTAATCAACCTTTCATCAATTTTGTTGAAATAAAACATGTTAATCCTATATCGTAATCTAGTTACCTAGCAAATTGACCCATTTTAAACTATTGGATCAATAATTACTCTACCCTAAGACGTTTGACCAAGTTTAGACTGTTTGATCAAACTTATCCACTAACCTATCTAATTTGGCTAAGATTAGACTGTTTAGCCAAATTTATTCGCTATCCTATTTGCATAACTTGAAAGAACCTGATCATGGTTAGACAGTATGAATCAAGCCAAATTTATTCCATGGGATTTTATCATTTTTTCTTTTCTATTTTTATACCCTCTTTTGATTTTTTAATTTTTTATTCTTTTTTATTGTTTTTCTTTTTCTTTTCTTTTCTTTTCTTTTGTAAATCATTTGCAGAATAAAATATTATTTACAAAAAAAATACAGCTAGAGGAAGAGATTCTAATCACCAGATGATTCCCATGAAACATAGGGTTATAACATACTACATGGCACAACAAAATAAAAATGGAGCACAAAAATTGCACTTCTTTAAGTTTAAAGATATCTGAAATTTCTTGCATCTATCCAACATCAACAGAAGAGTTTCAACATGGTATTTCAACAAAATAAACATTGTCTATTCCTCTAAGTATACTTCCAGGAACTTATGAAATAACTCTTATATCTTGCTACAACCACTCTAGATAATATTTTTGTTGTGTTCTTTGAAAAAAAGGCATAAATTTGTATTGATAACATCCCCATTCTGTCACAAATGTAGTCTTATTTATACCTTCCATCACATTATTATTCTGATGATACCATGAAAATCTATTAGTGAACGAGTAGGCTTCCTTTCCTCCTACATTATCCAAGACTTCATCTGTAAATGGAGTAGGAAATGGATCGTGTAGGAAAGCATCATTCAGTTTCCTCAAATCTACACAAATTTTGATTCCTCCTATCTTATTATCCTAAACCACCATTGGAATAATCCACTCTGACTCTGTGATAGGTTCAATAATGTATGCTTCCATCATCCTATCTATATATTCTTTCACCATTTTCTTATACACTAGGTTCAATCGATATGGTCTTTGCTTAACTGGCTTAGCATTTTCTTTCAAGGGGATCTTCATCTCTCCTAATTCTCCAACAATCCCTTTCATCTCTAAAAATGCAGTTGGAAACAAATATTGATATTCATGTAGTAAATAAAAAATATTTTCAAAAGTCTCTTCATTCCATTAATCTCATGTGTTTGTAAACTTGGGCTTATCCTCTGTACCAATATTCACTTTGCACATTCTTATTGGATTTGCATAGACAACATATTCAAGTTATGGACCTTCTAATGTGTATTCTCCTTCAGTTTCTAGTATTTATAAATCCCTCGGATATTCATCCTCATGGTATTCTCCGATGACATTATAACATTCCAAAACTTCTCGAACCATCACAGAATATCTATGCACACTACATACATGTACTAATTCTATTGAGTCTTCTAATGCAAAGATCGTGTCCTTGATATCCTGCAGAGTTGTGTCTACTAAAGGGGCCTCATATTCAAAACTGAATGTAACCTTGAAGTTATGAGTTAGCTCTTCCCAATCTGTTGTCTCTCTATGCACTTCCAACTCTAAGTACTAGTTCTTAGGAATTGTATGTAGAGTGTGTATAAACAAGTGTGTCCATTATTTCTTTGGTATTAATCTCCATGTCACAATGCACTATGTAACATGCTCTGTAGGAAAACTCCACCCGATGTATTTACATGCAATATATTCATTTCCTGCTCCAAATATGGCCTGTAATAACCTTCTGCATTGCTTCCAATCCTCAATTTTTTCCTTATGCATAGCCCACCATCTTGCAGAAGTCACTTTCATTGCGATATATAAAGATAACAGTCTATGCTGGTCTAGTATATGCAATTCAAATTCCTTTATAAAAGAGTCTATGGCTATTAGTCCATCATGCTTTGGGGAATCACATACCTCAGTTCCAATCCATCATAGCACTTGGGTAATGTGAGCACATCTTCTTGTCGATACTTCATGTAATATATACTGTCAATTCTCTAGTGCTTCTTCTGAATTTGATGTGAAGGAACTAATACTCTGCTAATTGAGTGCACCATCAATAGTAGGGTTCACATAATCATCCATTCACACAGTCACATTATACAATTTATCGAGCTCTTTTACCTTTTTTGGTTCCATGTATGTTCTTCCTTGTGTGGTGTTGGCCCTTGACCAAGTTTTGAGGAATACTTGGTCATAGTTGACCGTTTGGTACTTCGACTGCCTGTCGAAGACAGAGTGCATAGTGAAGCAGAGATCACGGGATCTTGCCACCTTTTGCGGAACCTTTTTGGGTTTTTTGGGAATATTGTAACGAGAAAGGGATGTCGGCCCTTGTTTAGGCCTTTTTCTATGTATAAATAGAGGTCTAGGCCATGTAATAAAGGAGGCCCTGTCTAGTCGATGGCTTAGTGCATAAGTTGGATCTATGTGATCAGAAGTCTGTGTGACTCTAAGAGCTCTGTGCGTGCTATAATAAGTGTTGAGTGCCAGAGTGTGAGAAGGCTTAGTGCTTGGATCTACCCAGGAAAAGAGGATCTAGTGAGTTGCATAGATCTCTTGTCCTATGCGGGGTAGGATCTTGAAGGCTTAGTGCTATAACTGCTTGATCGAGATAATATAAAGAAGACTTTGTGGATGTAGCCCTAGGGTGGGGGTGAACCATGTTAGCTCTGTGTACTATGCTAACGTGTTTGTATCTCTCTTGCTAAGTTCTCTGATATGTTTAGATAGATTTATTGATGCTTTGTGCTTATGAGATATGAATACATTCTAAATGTGATACATAAGATGATAAGTGCTTAATCTATTGAGTATAACCTGTTTATCATTGCTAAGTGCTAGATCCAAGTAATTACTGTGGTGCTATGTGATTTCTGCTAAGTGTATTAATGAATGTATGTTAGGAAATAATTGATGCTAAGTGCGCTGTAAGAAAGATAATCACAGATATGTGTCCCAACTAAGGTTGCAGACACCTGAGTCATGCAACCACCCCTGCCTTTACCTCGGGTGAGACTTCATCGCTTCACAGGGGTTGCCGAAAGGGCCGGTAGTTAGGGCTTTGTTGGTGCACTCTTGAGCGTTGAACCTTGGGTCTGCCCCTATGCAAACAAATGGTTCCGTTGCTGGGACCTGGAACTGTGATTACTGGGAAATGAAGAAGAAGAATCTTTGTGTGAAATAATCTTTGTGCGTAGATCTGTTGCCCTAGTGCCTAGCGTTCTGTTTGACCTGTGAAGCTTCATGCCAATAAAGAAAGGTCAGATCTGAAGAAGAGAGGTCAGATCTAAAGAAAAGGAGGTCAGATCTGCAAGAAAAAGGTAAGATATATAAGCTCTGTTCTTTGATAAAGGTAAGAATAGTTAAAAGTCTTAGATCTGGAAGCATTGTGCTCTGTATAAGTAAGATAAGTGAAATTTTTTGTTTCTAAAGCATGGATCTAGGTATGTTTGATAGATTTTTTTAAGAACCAAATATCAATATATCATAGAAAATCCTTAGAAAAAGTACTCAACGCCTTGAAAAAAAGATAATTTCAGATAATAAGCCTCTTCGAGGGGGAAACCTCCTTTTACCCCACTTAAATGTTCAAGTACAAGATGATTCAAAATGAAAATGTCTCCTTGGTATATATAGAAGATTAGGAGGTATAATTACAACTAATGGCCTGAAGCCGACATAAATAAAATAACATTACTAATATAATATGCCCCAATTAAGGGGTAATGAGCCAATATTAGGGCTTAACATGCCCCTCCCCTTGAGACAAGTGTTGTCCGCAACGCTTGAGTAACTCTGGATGCTTCTGTATAAAAG
>JASDQU010377998.1:0-11304 GCA_032191745.1 Picea mariana | reverse complement strand
AAGGGGACCACTTTGGAGTTCATCCATATTTACTTCTTATCAACCATGACAAAACAATAATGAGTCATATTTACATCAAACACTATTGGGTCCATTACCCAAACCTTTGTGCTATGGGTCTTTCTTCAAGGGTTAACATTAATGACAACCAACCTTAATCAACATTGCATTCCCGAATGGACATATTTCTAATCGAGGACATAAAGAATCTAATGGACATTGATTCTCCAAAAAAAAAATATGGAATCTAGGGACTAGCCCAAGTTTATATTCTTTCTTTCTTGCACAAAGAATTTTTTGTAGCCTCAACCCCTCCCCCTAATTATTGTTCTATACTACCATCCGGAGGGACCAACAATGTCTCTTCTTCTATGTTGTGTATATTATTCTATAAACAATAGTAGAAAGCATGACCAATAACATCTTAAAAGTTAACATGTATATTACTAATCAATGGATTTATTGTAAGGTTTCAAGTTGCACATACATGGGGCTACTTATAGCATAATGGTTATGTTACAGTGTTTCTTCCTCTAATTTACAAATAACTGGAGGTAAAAAAAAAACACAAAAGCCAGAAAAATCATTAATATAAGTTAGGAAACCCAAAAAAAAAGGTATATCCATTAAACATTAGGATTTCAAAACAACATTGTGGAACATAATTGGATCTAGAAACTTTAATGGAACATAATAAGCCACAATGCATTATAAAAACAAAAAACAAAAAAAACTATATTTTATTTTTACAACATATCCTCCTTATATTCTCTTCGGTGTTTCCTTCCCCCACATATAACAATCTTACATCCATTTTAAACGTACTAGATAACTAGCATGCCCCCTAAGCGGGTGAATGGGAATGTCGAAGTAATTTGAGGAGAATTTTCATAATAATGTTGTTAATTGTAATCATTAAGATCTTATAATTAAAATAATCATATTTGACTTTGGTTCACTATTTTTATGAAGACCTCTTATATGTCTTCAAAAGAGAGGGTGTAAATCTTAGACTCAAGAACTTCATATATATATATATATATATATATATATTAGGTTAAATGATATAATTAAATGTATCATTTTTAAGATATTAATTTATTTTAAAGATGATGATGATGGAATTTTAAAATAATATATTTTCAATTCATATATTATGGTGAATAAAAAATTTAATAATAATGTTTGCATTCATGGATTATAAATTTATAAAATAATATTTCGGTTGTTGTGAAATTCTATAATCAAATGTAAGATTGTTTTTTTTTTGTTAAGTAAGTATCGATATATTACCTATCATAAAACAAAATTACAGTTTCCATAGTGAAAACAGAGATAAGTATTTGTTGAATTGCCCCGAGGGGAAACCAATTTCGCTCATCCCAGTTCCTAGCATGCCTAAGAGAGCTTAAACAATCATGTCTGAATCGCCTCGTAGGGAAACCAATTAAACTGTCCATAAGGATAGATATTTAAAAAATTTCTAAAAAACAATTCTCCTCTGACCAACATAAAAAATAAAGGTGATAGAAATAGAAAGACATGCATGTAAACACATGGTCATTCTCTGACTGTTCTGGTCTGACTGTCATGGTCTGTGGCATGCCTTTCTAGTTTCATCATCCTTGGATCGCTTTCCCACATCCTGAGAGAAGGCCATGTGGCCTGCGTTGTCCATCTATGGTGGCGGAGCCAGAATAGTGCTTCCTGGTGCAGCAGTGTCCATGTCCTGTGCTTGCATGGGTCGAAGCATGAACACCAACAGAGTTTGCAATTGTTCTATGTGTTTTCCAAGGTGCTCCATGCAAAAGCGAAGGTCGTCAATGGATTTTTGGATAGAGAATACCAGGTCCTGGAGAATCGAGACCAAGTCTCGGTTCCTAGAGAAAGAAGCAGGAGAGCATGAGGCGCTCGACGCCTCATCTGAGAAGAAGTGAGGCTCAGGATGAGGAAGCTCCTCCTTCACAGTGAATTCATCCAGCTAACCGTCAAGGTCTTCTAGCCCTGGCCCAGAAAATGAAGGTTGTGGAGATTCACAAGGTGAAGGCGGTGGTGTAGGAGCGGAAAGGGCAGAAGAAGGCACGAGAGCAGAGTGAGTGGAAGGTGGCAAAGAGGGTGGATAAGGTGGAACCATTGTAGGTTAAGAAGGTGAATAAATCTCTGAAATTAGACTGGGTGCATAGCCCAATGAATTTTCTTGTAGTTTGAACCACTCCACCCTACATGCCCAGGGCGAAGACAACGATGAAAGGGTTGGATGTTCCAGGGGGGTGATCTAATGTTGAGGGTGAGGAGTCAGGTGGTGGCGCAAGCATGAGAAATCGATGATCCATGACTGATTTTCTTCAATACCATAGAGGCCCCCTCTTGGTATTTCCTCTCTATCGAGGCATATCCTGCAAGAACAGAGGATTGAGCAAGGATAGCACCGAAGGTGAGAGCAGAAAATTGCCCAAGGGAACCAGGGAAAACACCTCAGAGAAGAAGTTTCCATGGGGGAGGAGCAAGAATGGCATACACTAGGGAGAGAAATAGGAATAAAATGGTGCCTACGGACTAAATGCCCACTTGCTCAGAGGTACTGGTAAGTCGACCTTCGCCATAGCTGAAATGAATGTCAAACAGGGGATGCATTGCAATAGTGGAGGGTGGTTAGAGTCATAAGGAGGAATGAATGTTAGGGGACATTGGGTGTAAATGAAGGAGGGGTCAGCATGTGTCGATCACATGCCCCTCAGAGAGGTGGCATATGCCAGCTCCTCCGTAGGCCAAGTGTTGCACACTGACACCCCATCCGGGGGACCATCCAAGTTGAGAGCCTCGTTGATGTAGTCCTAAAAGAGAGTGTGATTTGTGTGTGAAGTGAATATGATGTATGGTCCTTCGAGATATACTCCCTTGTTAGTGAGAAGGTCCTCTATTTGGTTGGCTTGCTTCCTAACATGTGAATGGATTATGACCATGTGCGATTTGATGGTAGTTGTGATGGTGGTTAATATTGAGGTTAATCGCCAGCATGGGGAGACTCGATCTGGATTCGCTCCATTGAGTATTTTTCCCAGAAGGTTGAGGATGATTTGAGAGTCCCCTTCTACTATCATCTTATGATGCCCGCAATCCTGAGCAAGTTGTAGCACCCTCACGAGTCCCCAGAGCTCCGCTGCATTGTTTGTGTTGTGTCCAATGTTGTTAGTTGTGATTAACATTATGTCCCCTTGGTTGTTAAGAAGAATGACCCTGAATCCAACAGGTCCTCGAATACCTTTGGAGGGTATGTCTAAGGTTATATTGATGTACCCTAGATAAGGAGGGGACCAGTGTGAAGAATTGTCTTGGAATTGCCTCTTCTGAATTTTTCGGTGCATTTGAGGTTGAACGTTAGTGACCCAGTTGTCCATAATTATTTTTTTCTAAGGAGGGCACTGTAGATCCTCCTCTGTTCAGGCCTATAGGAGGATGGTTTCTTTGATATTGTCTTGGATAAGGTTCAAAACAGTTTTCTAGTCCAGTTGGTTCGATCGAAAGATTCTTCTATTGCGTTCTTTCCATATCTTCCTACTAATGATGTCGGGTAGGAGCTGCCAAATACGATTTAGAATTGGAGAATGAAAAGAAAAGTCCCACCATCCTACGATTGTTTCCTTCAGGCCTTCTCTATTGTGGTCGGTGGTGTGCATGAGTAAGAAGTTGTGATCCTATATTTGAGTACTGTAAGTGCAGAGATTGAGTAGGTGGTTCTGTGTCTCAGAGTCCTTTCCGCAAAGAAGGGAGACCAAAGGCCCAACAAATCCTCTTTTTGCTAGATTTTCCCAAGTGAGGATGCCTTTATGGAAAACAAGACAAAGTAAGGTGATTATTTTGGGCCAATGGTTAATGCCCCATATTTTCGTCCATATTTTCTCTTTGGGTGGTAAAATATGATTGATCTTGAGGTTCTAGGCTTCTTTGATGGTGAAGGATCCCTGCGAGGAGAGCCCCCACCTTAGAATGTCCTCACTTGGATGGATCTAGATTTTTATAGAAGAGATAATCTTGTGCCAGTCCTAGAGATCCACATTCGTAGACAGATGAAGATCTGTATGGGTGGACTTCCATCTGTTCCATGTGGCCCAAGGGGGGTCATTTTCCCAATAATCTGCGACCGTGAGAAATCCCACTTGCACGGTGGTGTCGAGAAGGGATTAGGAGATGGGGTGCCTTTCAAGAGCAGACCATTGTTTCCAAGAGTCTTTTCAAAAGGATGTTGTTTTCCCATTTATGTTTTCCCATAAGGAATGATCGACAATCAAGAAGTGACTTTGATTTGCTGCAATCCAAATTAAAGATTCCTGTGTGTTATCATCCCATCGAATCAACTATTTTTCCTCAAAACCTGGAGCCTAATTTTTCCTCCAAAGACTGGCCCAAAGGTCTTTAGGGTGCTTTAGCCATCTCCACCAAATCTTATCTCTTAGAACTTTTTTGAGAATGGTGGGTTCGCGCAAACCAAGCTTGCCCATGGATTTTGGTCTGCATATTTTTTCTCAGCGGATCAAGGCTATCTTTTTCTCATTTTTTTCTCCTGCCCAAAGAAAGTTCCTCTTAAGTGACTTGATGGAAGTTAGAATGAAGTTGGGGGAGACCAGAGCTGATAAGTAATAAATGGGAAGGGCTTGAAGAACTGATTTGAGGAGGATGAGGCGACTAGGCAAGTTGAGCGAGAGGAAATTCTAGGAGGAGATATTTTTCCTTATTCAGGAAAGGAGCCCCTCCCAAGAGCTGTTGCGGAGGGCTTTGTTGATGAGAGGGATACTTAGGTACTTGGAAGGAAAGGAGCTATGAGTGAAGCCAAAAATGTTGGTGATATGGTGTTGAACTTGGATTGGGGTGTAAAAAAAGAAGAGCTGATATTTTTCTCGATTAATTTCGATTCCAGAGGCTGCAGAAAAGGTATTGAGAATGCTCAGGATTCATTGGACCTCAAGAATGGTAGGGGATACCATCAATAAAGTATCATCAAAAAACTAGCTATGGGACATGGGAGGGTCTAAACCATGAAGAGGTAAACCCTCTAAAGATTTATCTGCAATGGAGGCTTTGATGGAGCGGCTGAGGCCTTCTTCCATGATTATGAAGAGAAAGGGGGACAGAGGGTCCCCTTGCCTTATTCCACGAGTGGCAGAGAAGGATCAGGAGGGGACAACATTGATCAAGATAGAGAAGAAGGTAGAGGAGGTGAGGTTGAGGACCCAGGTGACCCAATATTGTGCAAATCCAAAAGCAATAAGAACAACCTTCATGTAAGCCCAGCTTGTTTTATCAAAATATTTAGATAGATCAAGATTTAGTAACATACCTAGATTTCCTATGGTCTGAAGAGAATGGATGACTTGATGGGTGAGAAGAACATTGTCAAGAATTTTTCTTCCTTCAACATATCCTGACTTATCGAGAGAGATGATGAACGGAAGGATGGGTTTGAGGTGCCTAGTGATGACTTTAGTTAGTAGTTTTTAGATCACGTTACAGAGAGATATGGGTATGAATTTATTTGGATGATTAACCTGTTATTACTTGGGTATGAGGGCCAGGAAGGTTGCATTAAGAGAAGGGATCACTTGACTTTATGTTCTTGAGTTCTCTATGAGCTCCTAGACTTCCTCCCAAACCNGTCCTCCTTGGGCTCAGCTAGTAGGTTCTGGTAATAAGAAACCAATTCTTGTTCCAGATCTTCATGGGCTTGTAGGATTTGTCCTTTCTCCATGACCAGTTGAGTGATCTGATTGGTGTGTCACCTCTAGATCACTGACTGGTGAAAGAATTTTGTGTTAAGTTCTCCCTCCTTGAGTCATTG
Organism: Picea mariana; assembly: GCA_032191745.1. Classification (NCBI taxonomy): domain Eukaryota; kingdom Viridiplantae; phylum Streptophyta; class Pinopsida; order Pinales; family Pinaceae; genus Picea; species Picea mariana. The sequence goes on along the minus strand of JASDQU010377998.1, from coordinate 5,471 downwards.
TATGCGATACTTATGCCTCCACAAGACTTCTTCTTGAGAGCGCCTTTCCTTCAATTGTTGTTTCAGAAGGTTCTCATGTTCCTTGAGGTCCTCTGTGAGGCCATGATTCCTTATCTATGTTTGGAGGAGGTTCATTTGGTCAGTTAAATGTCGTTGTGCCTTGAAGATGTTACCGAAGTTCTGTTTATTCCAAATCTTCAGTCGTTGTTTGAAGTTCTTAAGCCGTTGTTGGAAACGATACATTTTTTATCCATGAGGAATGGCAATATCATGCCACTAGGTCTCGTCCATGGCTTGGAACCATGGATGGGTAAGACAAAAACTCTCAAATCTAAAGGGATTTCTGTCGGGGGAACCTATGATATCAATTATTAATTGAATGGGCCAATAAATGGAGCCTGTTGTGTCTAGAATGTTGGCGTTGATGGAGAGACCATCCATCAAGAGGAGATCGAAGGATAGGAACAGGTCAATTCTACAAGCCACCTGTTGGGAGCCCAATTGCCTATTCGTCTAAGTGTAGAGCCCATTTTGGGTTTCTAAATAAATGATACCTTGCTTGTTTATTATATCCAAAAAGAGCTCACTTTCTTGGTCTAATCTGCGAATTCCCCCCTTTTTTTCCCGAAGGTTGCAGACCATATTGAAATCCCCACCCACTATCCATATGCGATCAATGATGAGAGTGGTCATCCTCTCCAAGTGTTGAATGAAGTTAAACTTGTCCCCTTGCATAGTCGGTCCATAGACATTGTTGAGGATGTCGGGTTGATTAGATTCGATAAGCCGATATTCCGCAAAGATTGTCGAGCGGGTTGAGAAGAAGTTGTTCAGGATTATAGAGTGAGGATTCTAGAAAATGGCTAGACCACTGGCTATGCCTCCAGCATCAATGGTCATCATTTGTCCTTGTTTCCAACATCTAGAGAGAATTTGATTAATTTCCTCCCCTGCACATTTTGTTTCTTGAAGTAGAAGAATGTTAGGTTGTTCTGCTATGATCCTTTCCCATAGAAGCCTATGCTTACTATGACCATTGAGACCCATTATATTCCAAGAGATGAGATTCATGATTAGGAGGGATAGGGGAGGGGGGGGAAGGTGTCAGATATGAGGTGTATTTGACCATAGTTGACCATGAAGTTACCGAGAGAATGGATCATTCTCTGGAAGAGGAAATATACTATCAAACCATGTTATTGGGACTAACAAGGGTTCCTGTATTAGCTTCTGGGTAGACTTCCTTCCTCTTTTATTCTCATCCTTTAGAGATTTGTGTTTGTCCCTCTGTTGAATGCGCTGAATGCCTAAGCCTGTGTTGGATCTGGATGCTGAACCTGGCGAGGAGTTGATAAATACTTTATAAACTTTGCAGAGCTGATCTAAGGAAATAGTGTACAGTTCCTTCTTGTGGTAGGCCTGCTCTAGATTTTCCAAATCTATTCCAGCGAGATCATGTTCATCTAGATCTATTTCGGTTTCTCCTTACTCTAGGTCAAAAGCTTCTCCCTCTTTTGGGAGGGATTAGGAGGAAGGTTGGATCTACTCCAGAACTCGGGTATTCGGGATATTCTTTTTTTCTTTGTTGTGGGTAGTAGTTTCCTTTTGGGGTATCTTAGGTGTGTCCATGTCTTCAGGGATGTTTTGGAGGGCGTTGAAGGATTTGGTAGCTGTGACTTCATTTCTTACCATCGGCATTATTTTATTTGCAATATGGCGTCACCTCCCCCCTACCTCGGTAAAACTGTCTTTTTCTTTACTGGTTTCAGGATTATCACTTTTGGTTGTCGCATTCATAGGGAATTCCATAAACAAATGTCCATGATCATGGCATTTTCTCCATCTGAAAGGTATATGTTCTTAATCAATAGTTTGAGACCAGTCCTCGTCATGGTATTCCAGATCGATGGAGCCTGGGAGAGGCTTAGCTATGTTGAGGTAGACGCGGATGTGCACATAGGAGGTGTAGCTTCTTTGCTTGGTTGCCTCTGAGGATTTTACATAGATTCCTATGGTGTTTCCAATGCCAGCTAGAATCTCCTCTAACCAAAACTCCTACGGGAGAGAGTATAAGTGTATCCAGACCGATGCATGCGCAAATTATTCTTTTCGAGGGCTGAAATTCTCCATCCAGAAACTTAGAAAGAGGCTGACAAAGTTGAATAAATATGGTCCTCCATCAAATACGTGATTACGGTCCTCCAGGTTATGAAAAATGATGGTAAAGAAACCTTTAGCACCTAGTTGCAGGTCGTAATATCCTTTGGGATTCAACCATTGATGAATCCACTTCATGATCTCGTGTTTAGAGGGCCACAGACCTAGAAATGTTCCTAGCAACACATAGTCCCTCATGTATTTCTTATGTTCCTCGATTCTGGGTGTGCTAATGACATATTTTGGTGTTGAAGGTGCCTACGGTATGCACTTCCCTGGTGCCCAAGGGCGTGATTCCTTGGCTTGGGTTGGTCGAGAGTTGATTTCCATTTCCATGCCCTTGGAATCCCCCTTGAAGAAGATGTGTAAGTGTAGGTCTGGCGACGATTTGAAGGCGGGTCTGCGAAATCCACCTCCTGGTGGAACCTATGAAACCACTTGACTGTAGGAGGTGCCTCACGTCCCTCCCTCATTTGGGATCATGATTTCCCAGCCTGGGGTGGCGACAGAGAGCAACAATGAGACTTTCCCCTCAAAACCTAGGCAACGCTGAAAGCGCTAGGTCAAACCCTAGCAGAGCAATTTCTCATAGTATCCTTAGTTTCTCTATCAAATGTAAGATTGTTAATATAGGATGATGAAGAAGGAAAAAAATTGGTTTATCCAAGCTTATAAAAAGTAAGAAAATACTTAGTTAACTTTAAATTTTTATTTCTAAATGAAAAAAAAAACCTTTGAAAGAATTGTTTCTTATTACCCGTATTTTTATTAACTAATATATATATATAAACATTGATATATTAACAAAATAAATATATTTAATTTCAAGACAAATTACAAATATGAGATATCTAATGCAAGACAAACTACAAACTTTTATTTAAAGATATATCATTCCAAGATGAATTACAAATGAAAAGAAAAAAAAAATTACTATTTAATTTCAAGACAATTTATAACTCTTAAAATAAAAATATTAAATTCCATTGCAAATCACAAATCTAACGAAGATCTTTAATTCCATGACAAGACAAGATACAAATATGTAACAAAGATATTAAATTCTAAGACAATTTACAAATGTGAAGATATTTAATTCTAAGACAATTTACAAGATTTGGTGCAGGATCCTCATCTAGATTTTTCATCCTCCAAGTACAACATATATTTAGTAGCTTAAAGCCCTGAAGTCTAAGTTTCCTTCATGGTAAATAAAGTAGGTACACCATATATTTACTACCTTAAATTCCTGAAATATGAATTTTCCTTCATGGTAAATAAATTAGGCACACCTTATATTTACTACCTTAAATTCCTGAAATCGGAAGCTTCCTTCATGCTAAATAAAGCCTACAAGCCTCAAATTTTTTAACCCACAACTTTCCTACCTACTACTACCCCGGTTTTTCTTGGCTCTCCCTGCTCAATGTCACCACTTCTCACCCCATGTTTGCAACCTTCGATGAGCTTCTTAATCTTAGTGGAATGAATGAGTGAATGGAAGAAGATCGAAGCTAGGAACTCCCATCCTTCCTTGATTTCATCCACAGTCCCATCCTTCCTTGATTTCATCTGTTTTCATACCTCGAGAACGTCTTGCAATTGCTCTATAGACACACTTTTCTCTTGTTTTCCCCACAATAGTTTTTGTTTCTCCTACAATAGATCTATTGTGTGCCTTCTTTTCGATTTCTTAACGTTGTTTTCTCTCTTGAATGTAAAGGAAGTTGAAATTTGATTGTATAAATCCCCCTCAATGGCTAGCTCCTAAGGGAGGAGGTCTACAATGTATCTATTGTTATCAAAGTAATAAAAAATCAACTAGAATTAGATTATTTCATGATTTTTTGGTATTTGCAGGTCTCGAACCACCCTCTAGGACCTCGTTTGAATAATGACAGAGAGCTTGTGAAGAAAAAGAGAAATTCCAAGAAGAATGAGTGAGCTCATTTCTACAACATTTTGTAAGTCCAATAAGAATGAGTGAGCTCGTTTCTACAACATTTCTTGTAGCAAAGCAACGGTTGCAAGCTCTACAATGCCAATTGTAACTCACTAATGGTTAGATAGTGGTTACATGGATGCAATGAAGGTTCGATCATAGCAGAGGGAAAGAATAGATCACCGCCTACACCACTTTAAATATGTTAGAATGTCATTGTAAAGTATTAAATATGTCAGGCATTAAATGTAAGTGAGGTATGTGTTAAATTTTAAAATTTTTTATTTTAGGATACTTGTTATATTTAAATATATATGTTTGGAAAAATTTGTACACAGAAAAAAAATTTGGAGTGACATTTACCTAGATGCCCAAGAAAAATATGATGTGAATAATGAGAGGATGTGATTTTAATTAAGTTATCTATAACTAATTAAGTTATATGTAATCAATGAGATGTTTGTGGAATTTCAACATGATAAGGATGCATTTCTCATGTGGGGGAACATATTGAAAATGCATGAAACCTCATCAAAAGGTAGAGTGTTTTTCATTAAAATTATGTTATTCTCAACTCAAATGCAGGAATCAAACTCCATGCAAGGTCATTTGTTAAAAATCAAGGATATTAGAGATCAGTGAACAAACTGTTAACTTGGAGGGATTATTCAAGGTAATTTTATAATGAGTTTGAATATGGTATAAAAATATGAAACGTATGAAATTGAATTATATTTCCGTATATACAACTTTTATTCATAGAAATTGTGAATAACTATGTGAAATTTGATTTTTTATAATAATGGTATGTTATTTTTCCAACAAAATATAAGGTATATGTCTTTGTTCATGCAACGATGAAATTTCATTCCAAAAACTTGTACTTGTTGTTCTAGTGCGGTGTATTTTTTGGAAATTTATAATATCAATTTTGTATTTTTTTAAATTATGAAAGTCAATATATCCTTCAAATTACAATGCCTTTTGTTTGTGCAGGCTAAGAGGGTATTAACATGATAAAAAAAAATAAAAAAATCTTCATGTATAATTTGAATCTGCATAGCAGACTCTATCTATGTATGTAGTTTCGTCAACAACTAATTTATGTAGCCTATATAAAAATAATTTCAAAAACAAAGATATAGAGAGGTATTTACAGAATGGAGGTTTTTATCTATTTGCAAACCACTAGGTTTGTCATACCCAACCTAAATTCGAGACAACCAAGTCAGCATACACATACTGTAACACCCTGTTTCCCCCAGATTGTAAATATAAATGAACTGGCCAAGGACTATGGAAAAACTCATAAGTATGAATATGTGATGTAAATGGACCTGCAGGAAGAGGTCAATGAATGTAAATGGCAGTT
>JASDQU010377988.1:468-11304 GCA_032191745.1 Picea mariana | reverse complement strand
AAAAAAAAAAACAACTATACAATCCTAAACAAACCCTAACCCCGAATTCATTCCTTCAATTTCTAATTCCAAAATGGGGTTTCCCTTATTCTTACCTCGCTCAGCCCGTGGTATCTCATGGATTCTCCTCATCGTGGCTTTCACTCAGTGCTTGGGTGTTGTGTCGAGCTTTAGCTCCTGACTCATAAGCGAGCCTTAGCAAGGCTTGACACTCGGGCATTGGGCATAGTGCACTTAGCATGGCCCTATGTGGGTTCCTCCCTGTTACGACTTGGCGTTTGGTCTCGCCTTCGGTGCTTTGTGTTGTGTTGGCGTGGCTCATGGACTATAGGGGAGAGGCATCTGGAGTGGAAGGGTTCAACGCTTGGCTTTGGTAACTGATATGTTTGGTGCTTGCAATTTGCATAATCGAAATAGTGTGTATTCAGAATAAGACCGTATGAGAGAAGACAATCTAGTCGCTCGAGTCCTCCATGCAGAAAAGATAATGAAGAAACTCAGTTCCAGTTTTATGTGCTTTGTGTGCTTGGTCTCGATTTTGATGTGTTCAACACTGTAACGTCCCTTCGTGGGCGCCTCCTTCATGGCTTAGTGCTTGGTCTTGGCCGTTGGGCTTTGGTTAAATTTTTTTTTTTGTTACCTACTTGTGTTTTGCGCTGGTGCTTGTGTTGGTTTAAATGAGGACTTTGGATTATGGATCTTGTCTCTTGCACTTAGATTGGTGTGTCTACATGTGACTTGGTGCATTAGCTTGTGTGTTGTATAAAGGCCTGGGTAAAGGCCTGTGTAAAGGCCTGCGGGCTCCTCCCTTGCAACTTTTTGTTTATTATTTTTTTTTTTCTTTTTTTTTTTTATAATTGGGATGTATGAGACTTTCTGTATGTATAATATTATACCATTTTCATTTTCAATGTGCATATTGTTTATATATATAGATCTATATAAAAAAAAATTGTGTGCTTAGCTTGCAGGTTAGGTGGAGTTGGAGCTTGGACCAGATTTATATACATTTATGTACACACTCCCTTATATTTCTATATACAGAGTATTGATGTGTGTCTAACCATTTCTATTTACATAACCCCTTTCATGGATTTCATTGTACAGGTCAACAAGTTTTAAAGTTTTAGAGGGTTTTAGGGCTGTTTTTTTTGGGGGGGAAGGGTTTCAAGGGCTATAATTAAAGGGTTTCAGGTTGCAGGTTTTCAGGGTTGTTTATAGGACACATAACATAGCTTTTAGTCAGGATTCAAGAGGATGGATTGGTAGGTAGGCCCTTGGTCCTAGATTTTAAACTAGGGCTCTGATACCATGTGTAAGGCTTGCCGAAACAGAGCCTTAAAAACATAAATTTAAATAGATAGAAATGTTATCCTAAATTATTTACAATTTATTATTCAGCATATAACCATTCATTATTCAGTATATAACCCTATTCAACAGAATTAAAATTTATGAGCAACATGATAATAAACCACATATTCAACATAGTTGTTATGAATAATATATAAATAATGAACATGAACAACATAACAATAATGAAAACAGCATAATAATGAAAATACCTCAAACTGATGTTGTTCTCCAACTCTGTCCCCAAGCTGAAGCTCTACCCAAAACTGACTAACCTCCTAGCCAGCTAGGAACAGCCTATTCATCTCCCTAGCTCCAGGATTCCTTACGGTCTCCTGGTTCCCGAGCCCAAAATTCCCAGCAACAGGGGCCCATGTGAAAGTCCTCAAGCAAGCTCCTCAAGCAAGCTGCCAGTAAATCCATAAAATACATATCCAGTCTAAAACTCCCTCTGATCACCTTCTCCTTTTCTCATATGAAAATCTTACCCCAAAAAACAAAAAGAAGACCCCTTCCCGAGTGTTCCCCCTTTGCCTTCCCCTCCCTTCCCCATTATTCATCACCTTATACCCCCATTAAGTCTCAACCACCTTATCCCTCCATTAAGTTTCAACCACCTCATCCCCTTTTTCATTAATGGGTCCATCTACCGATACACTAAGTCTCAAAAAAAAAAATTATTAATTTATTAAACCAATATTCCTTAAACAAATATTTAATCATGATAATTAATTAATTAATTAATTAAACTAATATACATTCAACAAATATTTAATTATGACAATTAATTAATTAATTAATTAGGGTTGTTACAATTTTCACTTTAAATTAGATTATGGCATTTCCTATCTTAGTCCCTCAATCAAATCAAATTGAATGGAATGGGGATATTAGCTTTATCATACATCCTCAATTGTACCTATTATTCCAAAGGTTCATGCATTCTCTCTTACAAGATATGTTTCAAACATGATGCCCAGTTCTTGTTATGGTTTACTAAGGAACCTTTGCAGAACAATAAGCGATGAGCGAACAAGAGTGTGGAATTATCTAAAAAGAATTAAAGATATGATACCACTAAAAGGCCTATCGATAACTTCATCAGTAAATTTTTTCATTAATGTGAACCATATATAAATACATTGAGATGTGACATTTGGTTTCATCTTCCAAGAGGTGTGACAACTTTCTCCTAAATAAGCATATTTACAAGACACCATAATCCCTAGGATTAGGTATCTAACGCATGGAGAATGTACTTGATACAATTTAATATGTTTTTTGTTATTAAAAACCATAATGTTAGTTTTTCAATGTCAATGTGTAGTGATAAGCATCGGCTAAGCATCGACATACAACATGAATGTTGCTCCAACTTTGAATAGCCGATTTGTATTTAACATACTTCAATAAAGACTAGGGCATGAAGAGGTTAACCAAACATCACATTTTTTGTTGATTATGTGTCAAATTAACATTGAATCTCTAACATTTAGAGGACATAATGCAATAAAGACTATGGCACATAAAAGTCAGCTAAATGTCAAATATGTGTTGAATATATGTTGAATTAGCATCAAATAGGCAAAGTTTATTGGACATAATTCACTAAATACATGGGCATGTAGATGTCAAATATGTGTCGAATACATATCAAATATGTGTCAATTTAGCATCGATAAGTCAATGTTTATGAAAAAATCATTGTCTTGTACAATGTCGGTTTGACATCTCATATTTGACAATTTTAATGCTAGTGATTAGAAAATACTTGGTCAATGTTTCGGCGACATTCAGTATAGTCATTTTGGGTGCTTATTTGACATTTGAAATCTCAAAGTAATGTCAGAATTTGACCTCAAATGTAGTAGTTCCTTGCCTCATTTTGACATCAAATTTTGTCCACAATGACATCACTATTCTCTTAACCTAATCATATATTTTAATAGATACTTAGTTTTTAGCAGCTACTTTTATTGGAGCTTTCCCTACTTGCCCGCCATGCTTTAAGAGCCACCCCCAAAATAAAAGTTGTTTAATTTATCAAAGTTAAGGTTTCTCTCATGAATAGAACCAACAAATAGAGAGCATAATGAAATTGCATCAAATCTATTACATGGCTTCTTCATCATCCCATTACAATTTTTTTTCCTTGGAATAATTCCTAGGGAAACCTACCAGGCACTTCCCCTCATTTCAAGGATGGTACCCGGGATAAACCAGATTTTGTAGAAAGTCGAGGCTTTTTCGATAGCGTGCTCATTTAATAGCTCAACATGTCACTTGTGAGAATTGAACTTGGGTGGGGGAAAACACCCTTCAACACAATCCACTCAGACTAAAACCAATTAACATCATCATCCCATTACAGTTACACTAACTTCCTCCTAATTTATGTAACAATCTTATAAATATTGTTCATCTTATTTTACCATTTAAAATATTATGATAATCTCATATTACAAGTGAACCATTTTTTAATTTATTGTTAATTTTACTATAAGTAAAACTAGATCTTACATAGATCTTAGACATGCATTTCATTTCTTCTGATGAAATAAAATTTCATTGTTGTAGATTTGTTAGAGCGTAATTCCATTTTCCTCCTATTTCCATGTAAATGTATGTAAAACTTTAAATTTGGGAAGCATCTAGGTAGGAGAGTGGGCCTTATGCTATTTATACATTATTACAACATCATCTTCCACTTTCTCGGAATCAATGTACACAAATTATATTTAATGTCCCTAGACAAGTGAGTTCTAAACTTTTATGGTGCATGTCTACCTGGTGTTAATTAGGTTGTAATCTATTCACGGTACGTGCTGTTTTAGATGAAGAAGGGAAAATTGATTGAAAATTGCTTCTACATCATCCAATACTATGCATTGGATTTAATAAAATTTTATTCTATGAAAAATCCCATAAAAATGATTTTGATATTGTTGCATTGTCATAGTGAGTGCACGAGGTGACATGTTTCTTAAAATCAATGATAATGATAGTTGTAAACCACATTTATGTATTTTAGTATTTCTAATCCACATTTGTGTATTTTAATATTTTTAAGAGAGCCAACCATGCTTGGCTCTAGAAATGGGTGCCTATAATCCAAAATGGGAAGTTTTTTTTCACCTAGGATAGCTATTGGCCACTATTAAAATTAATGTTTTTAATGTCCCCTGACTTATACCATTCGTTTTCAAATTTTATTATCATAATCTATATTAAAAAAAACAATTTAATGTAATCTATGCATTAATGCTAGAGCACGGTCTTAGTGCAGCTACCCTGACAAAGTCCAGAATATGTTATTTTGGGGATTTTCCAAAGCACTTTATTTTTAAAATGTGTTGAAATTAAATTTGAGTTTTAATTGTTGTAAAGCGAGACAAAAATTGCAAGGATATGTTATTTTGGAGGCTTTCCAATGTAATTTATTTTTAAAAATTTATAATATAAAAACATATTTTATTATTATAATTTCAATTTTTATTTTGAAGATTTTTATAATTATTTTAAAATTATATATATATATATATATATATATATATATATATATATATATAATTAAAAAACCCAAGTTTTAAGAAAAACAAATAAATTAAAATTTATAATATGCATGCATGTCATTTCTTACAAAGCCCAAAGATACATTAAAACACAAACGCCTTAAGAATATCAGGTATCCCTTGCATTTGTGTGGCTTCCAAGGTTGTATTAATAGTGGTAATCCTTAGGATTTTCAACAATAAAATTTATTGGTATAATGGTGGTTTATAGCGAATTAAGTATATTAAAAGTTTTGTTAATGTTAAAGTTGGTTTAAAGGTAAAGTTTTTGAATTGATATAGTATTTTGTATTATTAATTATTTAAGTTTTGATGATCATCTCATGTATGTATTTTTTTAGATGAGTGTAGTTGTTATATATATACATATATATTATATATAATTATTTGTTTTATATTAATAAGTTTTGAAAGATGTCAATTGAGTTTAGATTGGGTGGTTGGGAAGGATAATTTCTATCTTTCTCATCTAAATTTAACTCTCATAAATAACATGTTAAGCTCTTAATCCTAAAATTTTAAGGGTTTTGTTTGGGTATCATCCTAGAAATGATAGAGAGATATTATTTATGAAAAAAAATAATCTTTGAAAAAAATAAGTTTTTCTTGAGTATCATTCTCTAAATGGAATGAGAGAGGGATATTATCTATAATAAAAGTTTTCATCAATGCTATAACATCCTCCCTTAGTATGGTGATATATCTTTATTAATTATGCAAGAGAAGTATGTAAGTATGTCTAATGTATGTGGCAAAATAAAAGTAATATATAGACATAAATCTAATTTATTTATTTTTCCTTTTCCTTCCAAGAAAACCTCCTCAAATTTCCTTTTTTTCTTGGAATATCAATAATAGTTGGTAATTGCAAGTGATTCAATTTGATTCACCATGTGACCTCTGAGTTCCTAGTTAGCTAATCCTAAGGGCTTATATATAGATGATCCAATCAAGTGAGCTAATCCTAAGGAGTTAGCTCAATGGATTGAACCATCTACCAAAAGCATGTTGTTTACAAGGAGGTTATAGGTCATAGGGTCAAATTGAATTGAGTTCCTAGAGGTTACCAATTATTATTGTAGTTAGTGGTTGATCTACCCTCCATCTAGAAATTCCTAGGAAGAAGGGAGGTTTCATGAGGTTTTCCTCAGAAGGAAAAGGAAAAACCACAAGGAAAACTTTCTCTATTTATTTTTCCAAAGTTCTTACATCTAGAAATTTATTTATTTTTCCTTTTCCTTTCAAGGAAAACCTTGTGAAACCTCTCATCTTCCTTGGAAATCAAGTTGAAGGGTGGCTCAATTGTTGACAACCATAATACTTGGAACCTCGAGGGACTCAATTCCATTTGAAATTGTAACCTATGACATTCTCGTCAGTAACATGTCTTGGCTAGATGGTTCAATCAATTGAGCTAACCCTTAGGATATATATATATAAGAAGTTAAATGGGCTAACTCAAGTGGTTAAGCACTAAGTGTTTCTCGGAAAAAATATATATATTCAAGTCGATGCAATGATAACATATTCTTCTTTTTGTAAGAAAAAACTCATAGTGAAACCAAAAGGATTCTTCACAAGAATCACGGATGACATCCCTTGCACCTCACCTAGGGGGATAACTAGTGCGCCTCACCTAGGGGGTAATTGAATTGAACACCTTTTGACACGAAACTAGACAAATACCCAACAATATTGACGATAACCAATGAAGTTAACCCCTTACCTTGGGCTAATAATATATTCTATATATATTCAAGTAGCCATTAATATATAAGTTGAGAACTCTAAAAGTCAATCAATTGATTGAACCATCCTCTTAAAGCATATTGTCCAAACTAGAGATCATAAATCACATATCCAAAAATTCCTTTAACTCTAAAAATTCTCAAATATTGAAAGTACTTTAATCTCAAGAATAACCCATTTAGCACATGTTATTATAGGGATTTCAAATAATGTAAGCACTTTAATGTTAAGAATAAACTCTAAGACTAAGGTAATAAGACATTCAATGTTTGAGGAATTTGTACTATTTCAAAAATTTTGAGGTTGCATCATTGCATATAATAATAATAATAATAATAATCTAATTTTAAAGTCATAATCAAACACCAAATTGATGTGTGAAACCCTCGTATTTGTAAGACAAAAAACTTCCAAAATTTGTTTGGAATAAATTCACTACACATAACAGCCGCAACATAGATAACAATATTTAACATAGATAACAATATACTTACAAAAGAAGGCTAAAATTTTTGCATTTCCAACCTTTTTGCCAATCACCAAAATATCACCAAATAATTCTAGCCAAACCAAGAACATCCAATCTGGAACATGAACATGAACATGAGTGGTGAGCTAACAACTCTTATAATAGGTGTCATGGACAATGAACGCGGCCATATTTTGCACCTCAATTTAATTTTTTTATTATCAAGTAATGGATCTCCACATGCGGTCCCACGTAGCAGTTGTGGTGACACGTGGCAATCGATCCTTGAAGCGTGCTGTCAGTTTGTTGCTTTGTGATACTCCTAGTGGAAATTGATAGGTGAAGTCGTGCTCGTATACCATCCACTCGTGTGAGAATGTCGCTGAGCTGGACTGCACTCACGTGGTTTTAAAAAACAGCCCTTCCTCCTATAAATAGCCAACTACTTATTGTGTATTGATTGCCTCTTCGTCTACATTTTAGGTCATTCAGGAAGCGCATTACAGCAACCGCAATAGATCTGCTGTTTCTTTTTATTTCAATCGACATTACGTTGATTGTGTGCGTCTGCATTTTAGAGCTGGCGAAGCCAAATATATTGAGGGAGACTGCGGTGGAGGTGAAGAACAAAGAGGTGATAAGGTGGCTGTACGAGGCACTGGAAACGGGAGATGCAGAGACGGTGCAGAGGATTTTGGCCCCTGACTTGGACTGGCGGTTCCACGGCCCCCCCTCCTGCCAGTACTTGATGCCTCTGCTCACTGGCCTTTCCACACACGCTCATTTCTCCTTCTCCCCCGACTCCGTCACTGCGCTGGGCCACAACCTCGTGGTGGCCGAAGGTCGTGAGGACGAATCCGTGTACTGGGTTCACGTCTGGACTCTAGAGAATGCAGGCTGCAGAGTCACTCAGCTCAGAGAGTATTTCAACACCTCACTCGTTGTAGCGGAGTTCAACCCACCTTGCTCCTCATCTTCGTCTTCGACGTTAGCAGGGCGAAGGCAGAGGCAGCTGTGTTCCGTTCCCCTGTGGCAGAGCCAACTCATCAAATCCAACGCTAATTCCATGCCTGGCCTCGTCCTCGCTGTCTGATGATAAATACAGAACTTGTCAGCCTTCCCTGTTCATGTGTCTGTTATAGTTGCAATATAATCCGTTTGTTTGCAGGTTTGTGTGTCTAGCAAGAGATATAATTTGTATTGAATAACAATAGCCATGGAAAGCTTGACGTTCACGTGGGCAGAGTCCACAAATATGGAGGACGCCTTCCTGCTCGTGCTTGACATATGTGAAGACTTTTTATAACAAATAAATATAGTTTTAGTTGTGGTTTCATCTAAAAGCTTTAAAGGCCAGTTCGATTGCTAAGGTTAGCTGATTGGTGAGATGCTTTTATGAAGTTCTGGGATTTCTTTCCATTAATTGTTTAAAGTTTTTTAAGTGACGTCGGTCATCTTCCATTGTTGTCCAACTTGTATTATATTTGTCATTTTCATACTGATTAAAAATTTATTTATCTACCATTGGTTGGAAGCGTGACAAGGCTCTGATTTGATTTATTTTTCTTGTATTACATTGTTGTCCAACATGTATTATATTTGTCTTTTTCATACTGATTAAAAATTTATTTATCTACCATTGGTTGGAAGCGTGACAAGGCTCTGATTTGATTACTTTCCAAGTGATTCTTAGTGGCGCTTCCTGAAAACAAAATTTAAAAAAATTCCTGATGGGCTCTGCTCTACCTGGCATCTACCTGACGTGTACATTAATTTTGTTTTTATTATCATAATCATTTTTTCCAACTAGTGTCCGCCCCCAATTTTGAATAATTTAAAAATATTCCCATAAGTGGGTGGGATGCTGTTACCAAGATTGTGGAAAGCTGTATGAGACAGTTTAATTCCTCTACAAATGACTCCCATCCTCAACTCCTTCTCATGAGATTTGAACTTGTAATTTGATAGAAACTAAATTCACACAAACTATAAAATTTAAACCTGTAATTTGATGATCCCCACCCATACAAACCAATTAATCTACAGCTCATGGATTTTTAGCTCATGGATTTATGATCAATCATTTACTTACTCCACAATTACATGGGACATGACTGTGAAGCATTTACTTAATGTACACACAATTCATTTTGTCAGTAAAGAAGAATGCGCGAGCTAGAGCAAAACTGTGAAGCATTTACTTAATGTACACACAATTCATTTTGTCAGTAAAGCAGAATGCACGAGCTAGAGCAAGAGAAACCCCTCGGCCTCCCAGCACCATTTGTTTTTTAAGATATTTTTGTTGCTCTGATCGGATCTAATAATCTGACTGCAGTAACATCGATCCAAACTGTGAGCATGATGTTGATCTCCATTAACGATGCTTTGATGGGCTTCAAGAATAAATTCTCAGAGAGTTAATTGCAAGCTCAAGTCCATCAAAGTCCGTAGCAGGGTTCTGTAAATGGATTCACGTTTTTGCAGACTGTATGACGCACTATACATACTAATCCATTGTTGAAGCTAAATTACTTGATTTGTTTATTAGATCTAATTAGAGTAGTTTAAACGTTCTATTTTAGGATTTTTTTGGTTATTTTTTTAGTTTGATTTTGCTCGAAATTTGGTGATGAATGGTTGGATCTGCAGATTTGAGTGGCTAATTTTGTATAAGTCTAGGGCCCAGGGTTTTTCAACAGGCTAAATTCATTTATGCATTCAGAAAAACGATTTAAACAACAGAAAATAGAGATTTTGTCCAAATTTACATCACCAAATTCCGACCAATTCCTACCAAAAAAAACCTAAAAAATAGAACGCTTAACCAATGCCCACTAAAATTATACATAGATTATACAAACCCAATTACGCAAACCTGCAGTTGCAACAATTGCAACAATTTCTCATCAGTTACTTACAAACCTGCAGTTGCAACAACTGCAACAATTTCTGATCAGTTGCTTTAATGTTTATGCAAAATGAAAACAATAAATATAACATTTGTAATCTAATAAATTATAATGGCTTTGGCTAAACGTATAACCTTTGTATAATTTTAGTTTTAGTGTCCCTAAATTTTCAGAACACTAAATCTATTTATATAAATAATGATAATTTGTATGGAAAATTCAAATTCAAATGAAAAAATTCAAAAAACTATAAAGTTGCCTAAACGTTAAAAAAAAAAAGTGCCTATCAGAGAGCGAGGTTATTCTGTGTACATGTTTTCCTTTGGCACAAAGCAAGGAATTATGCCGAATGGATAATAGGCTCTATAAGAACTTTGACTACAACGTGGTAATAATATTGGTAGTAATATAATGTTAAAAAAAAGAATGCCTATCAGAGAGCGAGGTTATTCTGTGTACATGTTTTCCTTTGGCACAAAGCAAGGAATTATGCCGAATGGATAATAGGCTCTGTAAGAACTTTGACTACAACGTGGTAATAATATTGGTAATAATATAATGATTAAGTTAATGTTTTAGGCTATATGTTATGTTACTAAAAAAAATATTAATTAATGGTGTTTAGAGGTTTATTCTACAGTTCAGTATTAAGTTTTATGTGTGATTTGGTGTTTAAATTTAAGATGGATCATGGAGCTGATAAGTGTCATTTTTAAATAATAATAAAAAAATAAGTAAATGAAAATTGTAGATGTATACTTTAATCTTTTACACTTTAAAA
>JASDQU010377986.1:0-11304 GCA_032191745.1 Picea mariana | reverse complement strand
GCACCTTTGAGAGAGTACATTGAGGAATGGTTGAAAAAATGTGTCAATTGAAATTACTGAACCAAAAAATCAAGAAACAGTTAAATTATGCCACCTCAACCAAAACATATGTATATAAAGGAGCTAGCTGGAAGAAAGTGAGGGTATGGGATTTATCCATCACATTGGGTTGAACATAATCTATACTCTTCATCTTTTCTTTTGTCCATTTCCACTACAATAATTTATTAATTTTCCTTTGTCTACTCAGTTTTCTGTGGGATTTAGGATGATTCTTGTTTTTCCTTCTCTTATCTTCCTGGTCTTTTCATTTTATGATCCGTGGGAGCAAATCCTAGTCCTCTTTGAAGGGAAAACACATTTTACTTTCTTTAAAGACATTCAATTTGTATTTAAAGACTCGTTATTATTTTTGAGACTTTGAGAGAGCTACTTGGGATATTACATTATTGTATTCTCAAAGACTTTGACCAGAAGCTTGAGTTACCAAATGTTCTATCTATCATAATATTTTTTGTGCCTTATTGAAATACAATTTTAAGCTCTCTTTTATTTATGGTCCATTTCTTTTTCTCTCTATTTGTGGTATTGTTAAATGTTCTGATGAATGCTGTGATGGATATATCATTCCTTTATATTATGTATGCATCTTATACATTCACATTGTAGATATTGTACATATTATTTTGTTTTAAACACTTGGTCCCAAATCTCAGATGTTGTTTTCCTTGAATGTAAATGTAAATATTGAGTCAAGTCCTTCTCAGACTTTGTTTTGTTTCATTTTATTTTTTTGGATTCATAGGAACAAGAGGAGTACCACATATCTAAAAACATAGGGGGATTCATATCCTCGTGAGGTTGACCTTAAGGCCGTAAAAAAAACTTATAGATCAACATTTTGGCGATCATATGGGGAGAGAAAAATGTTGGTTTGCGCAGACCAGAATTTATGACTCAACCTAAACCGAATCAACCAAATTTACAAATTGGTCTTGGAAATCAATAGAGCATATTGCATCAATTGTATAATTTGGCAATAACATCATCCGTTACTAAAATGGAATCATAAAATTCTTGGGAAACTTTGGCTCGTGAAGAAGAAAGCGAGATTGCAAGAAGACAAAGAAAAAGGGTTGGAAAATGAGAAAAATAATGAAGGCATGTAGAGGAACAATAAAAATAAGAAAAAGTAAACAACTTCAAAATATTGAAGTTGGAGAAAATTCTGAAATTCAAGTGATGGGAGATAGAGAAGAAATAAGAAATGAATTTCCTGAAAATCAAGAAGAAAGAAGAAATGAAACTCCTAAACATCAAGAAGAAAGGTGAAATGAAATTCTTGAACATCAAGAAAGGTAGGGAATCCCACTAAGAAGGATGAGGAATACCCCCCTTAACCTTTTTGGTGAACAACATCAATTACCCACTCTCCCACAAGGATCCTTACCAGTATTTTCAAGAGATAGAATAATGGACCCAAAAAGACACATGGAACAATTTTTATCTATGTGCGAATTACATCTAGTAGAACACGAAGATGTAATGGTTATATTGTTTTTGCAATAATTGATTGGCCTAGCTCATGAATGGTATATGTCCCTTCCATCCCAGTCAATTGTGTCTTTTGATGATATAGAGACTATGTTTATGACCATATATGTGCCTTCGGTTGTGTACCACACATTATTAACTGAGTTCACTCAAATCCATTTGAAGAAAGGTGAAAGGATAAGAGATTTCAATTTGTGGTTTCACAAGACGCTAAATAAAATCCCTAAAGATCAAATACCAAAAGACCCAGTTATACTTGGTTTTTATAAGAATGCTATGCCAACAAATGTAAAATATGTTATCAAAGATGATCAAATAAAATATTTGGATGGAGCTATGCATAAAGTGACTGGGATGGAAGAAATTATGATATAAGTAAATGTAGATCCAAAAATTATCCTTGGAAAAATTCAAATAAAAATGACTAACTTAACCATAGAAAACCAAAGAGATTCAGGCTCAAGGAATGTTGAGAAATGAGAAATTGGTGGAATATTTTAGGGTGCTATCCCATATGTAAGAAATGATGTATCTACAACCGAAGAAACCAAGCAAAAAATTGAGATAACTCAGATGAATAGGAAAATTTATAAAATGTAAACTGAACTGGTAATGTTAAGTCGAGCTACCAACCTACTTCCTTCAGAAGACCAAGATATTAGATTTCTTGTACAAGAATAAAGAATAAATCCTTCTCAATATCAGAGAGAAAGAAATGGCAGGAGGAATGAAGAACATAGACCAAGAGGACCATGGGTACCAAACCAAAATTCCCTTGAGTTAGACAAAATTTCTATTGAAGAAAGTTTTGAAGACCTTGACCTGGAGTAAAAAACTATGCAAGAGGATGGTCTAGAATTGGTACATACTGATGAACTGGAACCATTTTATATTTTCAATTAACAATATGGAAATGATATTTTTCAATATAATGTGGTCCAGACAAGGGCACAAATAAAAAAATTCAAAGAAAAGTAGGTTCCAGAAAAAGAAAAGACTAAGTCAAGTCAATTAGAAACAATGAAGCACCCACCTGTTGCTAATCAGACAAAGGCTCCACAACAAATGACATATAACATAATGGATGATCTTTCAAAACTCAAAATCACTTATCCCTTTATGGAAGTCATTAATATTCCACAACATAGAGAGATATTGTTTAAAATATTTGATGATTTAGATACAAGAATGGAAGTTGCAGTAATAAACTCAAAGTGGCAACAAAACTATTCCTTAGCTAAACATAAACCAAAAGTTCTACCATTTTACATTACCATAAAGAACCATGGAGTCATTCTATATAAATTTTTGATTGATATTGGATCTACTAATAACATTATGCCTTTATCATTGATGCAAGCTCTCATAATAGAATGTACTAGATATTATGAAACTGGTGAAATCATTTATGCCATTGACTCAAGAAAATTTCCAGCTTATGGAGAGATTAAATATTTTTGTGCCTGGATAAGTGGAACTCTTCATATCACCATCATTTTCACTATTATAGTAGTAGACTTTCCTCCAACATATGGAGTTTTTCTGGGAAATATTGGTCCTCAATGATTGGAGGCTACATCATGAATGATGGAAGCTGCATGATGCTCCCAAATAAATATGGAACAATGGTAAGGGTCCTCGGATAAATACGAAAACCTTTTTCTTTCAAAAGAAAGGAAAATGAATATATGAGAAATTATCTTGATGCTAGAGTGGGAAACTATGTTGTCTTTGATTCAGAATAGATATGCACTCAAGAACATATAAACAAACAAGACTCTTTTCAAGGATACTGAAAAATGTCTTTTGATGTTGCATGTTCTAAGTTAGGAAATGGAGATAGAATTATTTTCAAAATCCCACAATCTATTTTATATCCTCATTCCATAAGACTTGAATTTACATGCAATAATAATGAATTTGAATATGAAGCATTGATTCAAGGAATGATCATTTCGATTCAACTGAAAGTTGAACACTTATTAGTAACCAATGATTTTGAATTGATTATAAATCATATCAAAGGAAAATATAAAATCAGAAAGGAAAAATTGAAATATTATGTTAAAAGAGTAATAGATCTCATGGACTCTTTCAAATATTTCAACATATCATTTATCCCTAGAGAAAATAATAAAAAAGATGATGCATTTGCAGTCACTGCATCCTTGTTTAAAACAAAATATTTACAACAAGAAGGCACTTATCATGTGAAGACTATTTTTCGACCATCAGTCCTAGATAATCAAGAAAACTTACAAGTTTTTGAGAATAATGAACATGTGGTAAATATTTTCATAGACGATGATACCAAAATTGAAGAAGACTCAGAAGAAGGTCATAATTTGCAAGAAGAAATTCAAGAGAAAATAAAAAAACCTACTCCAAAGAAATATGCCAGTATGAAATCCTTCTTTATGAGAGATGAACAAACTAAAATTTCAAAACCACTTGAAGAACCTTCTGTTATAAAAGTTCAAGAAACCTATAAGATAAACATTACTACTCCTGAATCACCAAAGTACACAAACTTGGGTACTAGTTGTACTAAAGAAGAAAGGGACAAGTACACTCATCTTTTCAAATAATTTCAAGATGTGTTTGCATGGAGTTACAATGACTTAAAGGAATATGATAAATCAATATTCCAACATATTATACCTTTGAAAGAGGGTGCTAATAATTTCAAACAAAAATTGAGAATAATTAAACCCAAGATAAATCCTTTGGGAAAAATAGAAATCGAGAAATTAGAGAAGGAAGGCATGATTTCTCCCATCACGAATTCATAATGGATTTCAAACCCAGTAGTTGTTAGGAAAAAAACTAGTTACATATTCTTATGTGTTGATTTTAGAGATATCAATAAAGTTAGTATAAAGGATAGTTACCCACTACAAAACATGGAAATGCTTCTTCAACAAGTCACATGATCTGCATTAATGTCAATGTTAGATGGGTTTTCAGGATACAATTGGGTTATTATAACAGAGGAGGATAGGCCAAAACCAACATTTGTAACCACTTGGGGAATGTATTCCTATATCAAAATTCCATTCAGATTAAAAAATGTTGCTACCTTACAAAGATCCATGGATCATACTTTCAAATATTTCATAGGAAAATTCATGGATCATTATCAAGATGACTTAACTGTCTACTCAAAATCAAGGGAGATACACCTCACACATCTTAAATAGATATTTGAGAAGTGTAGAATATATGGAATATCATTAAATCCAAAGAAATGTTTATTTTTTGTAACAAAAGGAAATTTTGTAGGCCACGTTGTCAGTAAGGAAGGGGTATACATAGATCCTGAAAGAATCAAAGCGATAAACAGTCTAAACCCCCCAACCTCAAAAAAGGGAGTGCAATACTTCTTTGGTAATGTTAAGAAGGTTTGTCCCTGAATATGCTTCCATTTTTAAACCCATTATCAAACTACTGAATAAAGACAAATAATTTGAGTGGACACTAGAAATTCAAAGAGCATTCACATAAATTAAACTTTCCATTACTATTGCACCAGTCCTGATTTTGATAAAGAATTCATATTGTATTCATTTGCCTCAGATGAAACCATTTCTTCGATTCTCACCCATAAAAAATAGAAACAAGAAGAGTTGCCAATTGCTTTTATGATTAAAATGTTACATGATTATGAATTGAGCTATTTACCTATCAGAAAACAATCTCTTTCACTTGTAAAATAAATTTCCCATTTTAGGACGTATATTCTTTCAAATCATGTTATTGCTTATGTTCCACTTTCACCAATTAATATGTTGTTGAACCAAAAAATCAAAGAAGGAAGATGGGATAATTGGTCAGCCAAACTTCAAGAATATGACATAGAGATTAAACCATTAAAGGTTGTTAGAGGAAAAGGTTTATGTAAATACATGAAAGGAATTGAAGCTATAAATACTTCTTATGCTAAGGGATTTAAGATTGCAATTAAATAAAAAGGTTTGGAGAACTCTAAATGGTATAGGGATATAATTTTCTATTTGAAATCAGGCCAATTCCCCCCAAAAATGTATTCAAAGGAAAGAAGGACTTTGAAAATGAAAAAAAACATTTATGTTATAGTGTCAGGAGTATTGTTCAGGAGAAATATTGATGGTATATTTTTAAAATGCTTGGATCACATTAAATCCATAAAAGTAATACAAGAATCCTACTAGGGAATCTGTGGGGGACACATTTCACCAGTGGTGACAACATATAAAATCATTCGAGATAGTTTCTATTGGCCAACGGTATTTAAAGACTCCTGTGAATTCATTAAAAAATGAATTCCATGTCAAACATTTTCAAGAAAAATGAAGAGGGTTGCTATTCCCTTACAATCATCGATGGTAGAAAAACCATTCGTTCAATGGGGTATATATTTGATTGGTCCAATAAATCCCAAATCTAGCAAAGGACATTCATATATTGTTACAACAACTGATTATTTCACAAAATGGAAAGAAGAAACAACTTTCAAAAATGCATATTCTAACCACTTGATCCACTTTCTCAAAGAAAAAATATTATCTAGATTCGGCATGCCAAAACAATTCATAACCGACAATGGTTCAATATTTGTTGGGTCTAAATTCAGAAATTTTTGTGGTGAATATGGAATAATCATGGGTCAATATTCAAACTACTACCCACAAGGAAATGATATGGAAGAATAGATACAAACAAGACATTTATTCTGATTATCAAGAAAACTATTGAGGCTAACCACAAGAATTGGTATAATAAATTAATAGATGCACTTTGGGCAAGTCGACTTACTCCAAAAAAGGGAACTGGACATTGTCCTTTTACTTTGGTATATGGAAAAGAGGTAATATTACCTCTGCACATGGAATTGAATGCATTAACAATACTTGTTAAAGATTAATATGAGGAACGGTCACTAATGAAAATAAGACATAATGAACTTTTATAACTCGAAGAACAAATAGAATGGGCACTATTAGCAATGAAAAGGAGGCAAGAAACAATCAAGAATTATTTTGATAAAAGTACAACTGAAAAGGAGTTTCAGAAACACCAATTAGTTTTTCTATGGAACAAAGAAAAAGAAAAGCCATCATCTCACACAAAATTTGAATCTATGTGGATCCGCCCATACCAAATTGAAAGAATAAATGGTCATAATTCATACATCCTCAAAGATATGAATGGTACAATTCATCCATTACCCGTCAATGGGAAATATCTGAAGCATTTCTTTTATTGATGCCCAAATAACCAAGAAACCTTGTATATAATTTTTTCTTTTCCTCTATACATTTTTGTTTTTGTTTTAATAGACTCCATAGACAAATGGAACATGATTATGGGTTCTTAGCAACCCGCAAGGGATATCTGTCCCATAGTTGGATCCATATGTTGATACATATTTTCGACCGGTCTAGTATTGTCATTAAACCACTCTTAGGATTTATTTTACTTTTTTCTTATCTTATTTTTCTTTATTTTTCTTCTCTTACATAAAAAAATCTCCAATCACTTAATCGTTTTTCAAATGATGTGGATGTGGAGTTGCACAACAATACTTAAATATGTTTTTGACTTACTTAGGTCTGCAACCCTGCACTCACCAAGACTCTTACTTTGTTTCCTTTTCCGTTTTCTTTTGGTACTTAGTCAAAATTCAATCAATGTAGATGTAGAGCCATGTGCCATCCCTAAATCCTTTCCTAAGTTTCCACCTCCACAAATCTGTAGGTCTACATCCACTTTGCACTTTTTACTTCTTTTCATACTTAGCCATATTTCTCAATGCATAGTGAATCTCTTACTGATTACTTTTCTATGACTCGTAGTTTCACAACCCCACAAGTCTTCACTTCTCCTAAAACTTAACCGTATTCATGAATCTCAATGCGTTCATTGTCACCCTTTCTTGAAGATTGCTTCACAAGCGTTTAAGTCCACAAAAATTTCATCTTAGAATTCAAAAGGTTAATATTTTGACAGAGCACATCAAGGATATCCTTAGAAGCAACTTCCTTCCTCATTGGAAAATGGATTTATGAGTTGTCTGAAGAATTCATTGTAATTAGAGTATTTGGGAGTAAGGAGAAACATTTCCTCTTACCATTTTATACATCATATAAACTATTTATTGGAGAAGTATGCAAGAAATACAAATCTTGGGCCTGTTTCTTCTATGACAAAAGGGAAAAATAGTTTATACCCCGACCATGGTCCATGGGAAATTGGGGATTGTATTGTTAAATACATAACTCACCTAAATGAGTTGGCAAAACATCATGAAAAAATGGGTTTGAAGGAAGCCAAACTTGTTGAAGGTTTTGACCCAGATAGAAAATTCACCACACATATGCAGTTAGTCGGGTATGCTTCACACTTTATCATAATTGAACAATTCCAAGCAGGTGGTGGAGATAATTTAGATCTCAAGGAACTAGCGACCTACCAAAATTCATAGAATACATGAGAAGTAAATAGTACAAATGAGGGATACAAACAATATGGAAGAGAAACAAAAAATAAAAACCTAATTCATCGACAATGTCTCAAAGAAGCACTCCATTAAGAATGAAGAACAAAACCAATGGAATGGATACTAGAAAAATACCAGTTGGAGGCTCAAATGACGACAGAGATAAAAACCTACCAATGAAAATAATTGAGAAAACACATGTTGCACACACTCCTATAAAAAGAAAAATAAATTTGTCACCAGTGGAAATAAACGCACCAGAAGACCAGGGAATTCCCCATGTTATGGACACAGATGAAATCAATGAAAAACATGATTGGTATGCACAAAGGTTATTGGAGATGAGAGAAATATATGATGCTATTATGACTCAGGATCCTGAGATATTTGAAGAGGAGTCTGTCACTCTACACCATGTAGCTTACAATCGTGAAACCAAAAATTTACTGTTAGAAATTTTTAATACCAAGAATAAAAATTCATCTGAATGATGGAAATATTATATTGATTTGGATGGAGTAGAACCATGTAAAATTGCAGTTTTTCATGGAGCTATTGGAGATGCATTAAAAAATTCAATTATCAAAATGGAGAAAGAGAATTTGGAACTAATGAAAATAGTACAAGAATTAGAAGTTTCTTTGGTACCAACACCATTGTTCCCAGAACCTTTAATTTCTATGCAACCTATACTTGAATTGGAGGAGATCCCCCAAAGCAATACAAAACACAAAGGCTCATCAAGTTTATTGCAGGCTATAAGAAAACATGTGATTGATGCCATACAAAAATGAGTTGATATATTTCAGGACATTTGGGAGCTTGCCCAAAATATTGCTATCTTTTCCTCTAGAATAGATAATTTCAAAGAATATCTGCAAAAATATTTTGAGAATGATGAAGTAATTTTTAAGGAACCTGTAAATACATTTTCAGCTAAAGTTTCTAGTTTAAATTAAGTATGAAGAAAGGAACAAAAACTTCCTTCTCCTTATCTTATGAAGCAAATTAATGCATGATGGTTAAGGATAATTAAATAATTAAGAGAAATGATAAATGAAAATGAGGCCCTTAGGAATAAAAATAGTGATTTATTTCTTAAGCTTGTGGGTATTACCAAGGAATTAGATGGTTCTGATTTGTTGATGAATACCATGATCTTAACCAAAGAATATTTAATGGGACAACTTGAAGCATTAAAAGTTGTTTGGGCTAATGACTTTAATGAAACCATAGAATTTTTTGAGGATGAAATTGAAAGATGGTTGGTTCGTATAAATAAAAATGATGAGGTGGACAACACATTGCATCAATCAGAACTAGACCTGAGGGAATTCAAAAGACAATTGTTCAATAATAAAAACAAACACGAAATCATCGTGTCACCTTTGAGAGAGTACATTGAGGAATGGTTGAAAAAGGTGTTAATTGAAGTCACTGAACCAAAAAATCAAGAAACTGTTAGAGAAGTTATGCCACTTCAACCACAACAGATGTCTATAAAAGAGCAAGCTTCAAGCAAGTGAAGATATGAGATTTATCCATCACAGTGAGTCGAGCATAAAATATACTCTTAAGTTTTTCTTCTGTCCATTTCCAGTACAATCATTTATCACTTTTCCTTTGTCTACTTGGTTTTCTGTGGGATTTAGGCTGATTCTTGGTTGTCCTTCTTTTATCTTCTAGGTCTTTTCATTTTATGGTCCGTGGGATCCAATCCCAATCCTCTTTGAAGGGAAAATGGATTTTACTTTCTTTAAAGACATTTACTTTATATTTAAAGAATCATTATTATTTTTGAGACTCAGAGAGAGATACTTGGGATATTACATTGTTGTATTCTCAAAGACTTTGACCAGAATCTTGAGTTAACAAATGTTCTATCTATCATAACCTTTTTGGCACTTTACTGAAATATAATTTAAATCTCTCTTTTATTTGCATTCCATTTCTTATTCTCTCTATTTGTGGTATTTTTAAATGTTCTCATGACTGTTGTGATGGATATATCGGTCCTTTATATTTTGTATGCATCTTATATATTCACATTTTATATATTGTACATATCAGTTTCTTTTGAACACCTGGTCTCAAATATTAGGTGCTTTTTTCCTTGAATGTAAATGTAAATATTAAGTCTCGTCCTTCTTAGACTTTGTTTTGATTAATTTTGTTTTCTTGGAATCATAGGAACAAGAGGAGTACCACCTCTCTAAACACAGAGGGAGATTCATATCCTCATGAGGTTGACCTTAAGACCGTAAAACAATATTTTAGATCAACACCGACCTTGCTAATTTGCTTGGGATTTGTTCTTGAAAAAGGGTGTCTTAAAACTTTTTTTCCTTTGATCCTTTTTTTTTTTTTTTGTAAGTAAGTAATTTTATATATAAGGGCCTTCAAAAAACCAGACCATAGTTACAAAATTTAATAACATCTGGATTGTAGTTACTGAACTGCCCCAAAAGGGAGAAACCAGTTCATCCAACCAGGAAGTTTAGCAACTGAGTTCTTATCAGTCTCAAAAACAAAGCTGAACTGATTAAAAAGAAACTAGAGGGGAAACTATTTAAAGAAATATCAGGTCCCATGAGGGGTTAGACACCTAGTGAGTAATCTGGCAAGTAACTTGGCAGGTAACCTGGCCATGACTCCTCTTCAACAAGTGTCCCTCGGTTTTCCAAATGCATGTCATCATCCACGGTGCACTCGTCCCTGTTGGCATCTGTCCTGGCGTCTCCCAACGGAGAGTGCACATGCTGACCGGTGACTGTGACCGCTTCCATGTCCTCCTGCTAGACCTTCTCCACAATGACCTCTGCTGCTCTTTGCTTCCTAACATTTCGATCATCGCCTATTGAGGAGGGCGCTCCTTCTGAAGTCGTGCCTGCTGGGTAGGGGGGAGAGGCATCGTGGAAGTTTGAAAGGAGCTGGAGGAGGGTTGAAATCCTCCCATCCATAAGATTTATCCTAAATTGGAGGTCCTTCGTTCCCTGACGGAGTTCAAAGACCAAGTCATAGAGGATGGTGAAATTCTCTTTCAGTTGCAAATCCGGCTTGGAATCAGACGACGTCGACGCCTTGTTTCGGTCAGCCCGAACAAGAGATGGCATCCCCATGGGCGACTTTGAAGAGCCAGCAACCGGCACGAGGGGGGGAAAGAAGTTCCTGGAGGTCGAAGGAGCAGCAAGGTGGCACAAGGAAGAGTCCGACAAGGTTTTAATTAAGGCTAAGCACTCAAAGCGGGAGACAGGCGCGGTAGAGGAGTTGAG
>JASDQU010377977.1:0-11419 GCA_032191745.1 Picea mariana | reverse complement strand
TGTAAGTCTTCTATTGTTCCCATGCAACAGAATGTGAAACTGTCTTGTGATGATAGTTCGAAGGAGGTAAATGGCACTGTGTATAGACAAATGGTGGGTAGTCTGAATTATCTCACCACAACCAGACCTGATATTTCATATTCTGCGAGTATGTTAAGTCAGTTCATTGCGAAACCTCATGAAAGCCATTGGAATGCAGCAAAGGCAGTACTCAGGTATCTAAAAGGTACACTTGATTATGGTATTAAATATACTGACGCATCTGATGTTGAGTTGACAGGCTATTCAGATTCTGATTGGGCTGGTAATCTAGATGATCGAAGATCAACCACTGGATATGCGTTCAACATTGGATCCAGGGTTGTTTCATGAAGCAGTAAAAAGCAACCTACTGTATCTTTGTCTTCTACTGAGGCAGAATATAAAGCCTTGTGTGCAACAACTTGTGAAGTTGTTTAGTTAAGAAGACTTCTTCAAGATGTTGGAGAAGAACGAAATGAACCTACGATGATCAAATGTGATAATCAAAGTTCAATAAATATTGTGAAGAATCTGATTTTTCATGCAAGGACAAAGCATGTTGAAGCCCAGTTTCATTTTGTTCGAGAAAAGTTGCACTCAAATGAAATAACTCTTATGTATTGTAATACTAGTGAAAATGTTGCTGATATTTTCACTAAGCCTCTTGGAAAGATTAAGTTTGAATTGTTTAGGGAGATGTTAGGTGTAGAAGTCAATCCATTCTCCATTAAGGGGGAGACTTGGAAATAATGGAGAAAGCGCCAGTTGTAAGCACCAGTTATAAGCTTCAGTTGTGAGAGTCAGTTGTAAGCGTGTTAAGAGTCTAGTTGTCTTTGGTTTGCATGTAACCGACTCGGGAGAGTCTTTTCCTATATAAAGATGTAATCCGTCTTCATTGAATAACATAGAAGTGAGCGTAGCCTCACCATATTGTTTGCTTCGTATATTTTATCTGGGACTAGTTAATATGAATAGTTAAGACAAAGAAATTGGGATTAGTTACAATGAACAGACAAATAAATACAGTTTTTGGTAAAGAACCAATTACAACATGATTGTCTATCTATTGCTTTGTGTCGATCACTAGAATTAGAACCTGCTAACAATTTTATGAGACATTTGGCAAAGTGACATAAGAACAAAGACATAAAACCAATTTGTCTAATGAAATCCACAAGTGAACATGAGAAATGTTGTCTCTAAGCAAGACTACCTAAAACCAAAGATCTTTGAACTTGAGTAACTATGTGACAAGCTACTTAGGACTAGGTTTTTGTCTTGAATATAAAAGGGAATGAATATGAAAGAAATAGACCTTGATCTAAGGTGTAAGGTGTTAATGTTATTTTAACATATTGTTGGAGGTGATATTAATTACCTATGTAGCATACTAGAACAAAAACAACTTTGGTATCAAAGTTATCAATAATTGATCCAAAGTTGTCAATAATTGGTTCAATGATCAATATTTCAAAAATAGTGTATTCTAAAATTGGAATTTGTGAGTGAGTAACTCCATGCCTTTTAAGATTTAAGTGGGACTATGTAATATGTGAATTCTATGCTACATCGTTCACAATGACGTCATAATCAATTGAGAGCGAACATCATAATACAAAGTTAACTAGAGCCAAAATATATTAAATTAAATAAAGATTAGTGACTGATCACTCAATAGATCAATTGTGTTATGTAGTAAATGTTTTTTAGATGCAAAAATAAGTTAGAGATGAAGAAAACATGCCAATTGCCAAAGTAATTAATACAATGTTGATTACAAATGAAAAGAAAGATCTTTGTTGATAGCAACATTGGGAATCAAAAGAGTTATCAAATGTAGAGAAAAATATTAACACATATTATTAGACTTTGTATCAACCTGAGATCAAAAGAAATTTCTTTTCAATTAATATGATGACCATCTAAAGTAGTTTTGATGTAAAATCTCTAAAACATGAATAATTCAAATAATTTCACTCATATTGTAATATTTCTCCTAAAAATGAAGAAGTTGATATAAAGTGATAACATATCATTTTAAATCAAAACACAACATTAATTCTATAGAGATAATTCATACTTCAACAACTTGAAAAAGTAAGAAAAAAAATAAAGTATAATTTAGCACAACCTGTATTAAAGACAAAATAAAGATATTATTTAGTTGAAATATATTTGACCTTCAATCAAAATAGTGAAAATATTTTCCAACAATTTGCAAACATGAGATTCATTAAGTCTAAACTCCCAAGATTTTTGTCTGATAGCATAGCAACATGATCGTAAGAACTCCTAATTTGATGAGCAAGGACATGAAAGATGTAAAGCCTATGACAATGCTTAAGTATTTTTATAGACATCCAATGCTTTAATGGGCCCTCCTCCCTCAAGAGAGGTCCACATTTGCCTCTTAGTATTCCGCCTTAGAGGCAAAACCCCAAGAACATGAAGTTGAGCTTTTTCTATTATTGCTCGTTAGTTAACAGATATTTAAAAATCGTGTATTTCATTTAAATTGGACTTATAGCCTAGAGTCAAGACTCCAATAATACCAATCTCAAATTCTAATGGTATCAATATCGATATTCAACATTCACACTTCTATTTAAAATATGAACTTGCATCTCATGGTGACATGCATTGATTACTATATCAATATTAAAAAGAAGAGAAATTGAAACAAGTAAATTCATTGCATCAAACAAGCATATATTTTCATTAGTATTTAAAATGAAGAACAATAAGGATGGAAACCATTACCACCAATGCAAACATATAAGATCCATACATACAAAATGAGAACTGTGAATTGGTGTTGCCTATCAACTTGGTTATCTAATCTACAAACGCCATAACTAGATTATTACGTAAAGTTTCACAAAACCCACATCTCGAGCCAAGAGAGAACACATGAAGTAATAAACAAAGACTATCAACATCTAGAGTTGTAGAATACAAGTAATTAAAAAACTACAATTGTATGCCAAATAAAATACTTGGAGATAGTATTATATGGTGTTTCATTACAAATAAAGTCTCATTTATCAACATTAATATGAGCCTCACCATTTTGTTATGTTTGTGTCAGTAGTTCCTCAATCATTGCATATCTCCTTTCAACTATTTTTTTTATTTCCATTCCATCATGTACTTGATGACCATGCCCATATGATGTTATTCACATCAATGGAGATGATTTATTTGTTTCCAACAACTCATTGTTTAGTTATATCACAAATATTTAGTTGTTTTCCCTTTGAGCACCATTGGTTCTTTGAGCACCTTGAGGCATTTAGCTAATGAAGTCAGAATAAAGTTTAAACCTTTTTCCACAAATGGAAGGCTAAAGTGACCGAAAGCCCAAATCTTGCAGCATTCATGTGTAAGCATATGCAATGTTCATGAACCCACCTCCCTTGGTCAACTAAGCACACTAATTCAATTTTCTTTTTCTTTTGTAGTTGGAATTCCCAACTAGAAACCAATTTGGTCTCTAATAGAAACAAAATATATTTCCTTTTTTTCCTCCAAAGAAAATATCACTAGGGGACCCAAGAGATGTTTCCCCACATTCATGAATGACATCCCTAATAAACATGTCGGCATAAACTAATGCACCTCACCCAAGGGGATTTGAACTAGGCACTCGCTAGCATAGACCTAGACAAATGCTCGATGACAATGGCGAAAATCAGTTGAACTAACCCCTTGGGCTCAACAAAATAGTTTTCGTATAAAAATATATGAGGAATTAGCATTGCATAATAAGAATCACAAGGGAAACCCAATTGAAACTCATAGCATGGTTATGAACAAAAAAAACATTCATTCATCAATGTAATTAACCGATCATTGAAAAATAATGAACATAATTTATTTATGATGGAACCCAACCACTATTAATGTATCGATATGAAAAAATTTAGACATGTTAACATATATACTAAGTAATATCCAATATATAATTCATCTACATGCATGATTAACCAAGATTCCCATCCAAATACTCCAATTACAAAATTCACACATCAGTTAAATTCATGGAATCAATAAAAAAATGCAATTATAGACATTTCATATAGAGATAAAGGAAGATACTTATCTTTAATAGTCAATTTTTCTATCAAACCAATTGCGAAAGAGTCATTCAACACCCAACCATAGGAATCCATTGTTGATTTCCACCCCAAGCTAGGCTATGAAACCACTAGGGTGAAGAAAGACGCGAGGACTCTAATCACACTAAACCCAACCCATAGGATCATGAAGTAAAAAATAACCAAATACCTACCACTATAATTTTCAAGAGAAATCATTTAGGTATCTCACCCATCCAACAAGTAACCATGATCTACTACCCTTGAGATGATCCAGATTGTATTGAGAATGGAATGAGAGAAACAAATATTTCAAAGATAACATAGGATACAAACCTTTTAACATAATGCAAAAAACCCTAAGATGAAAAAACCCTAAAAAAAAAATCCCATCTCTAGGAGTTGAGGTAGTGAAAGGAATGGAAGCCTTAAGGAGACTACATGGTACATCACCAGGTTCATAACTTTTTCATACAAAATTCATTTTAGGATTTCTTTGGACTCTTCCAAATCGTATTCCAAGCTTTGCATGTTAGGTAGGCCCAGCCATTGTAGACCACTAGGTTTTTAAAATTTCCAAAATGCATGGGAAGGGCGGCCCTAATAAGGCATTGAAAGTTTAGTACAAAATGTTGTAAATTTGACAAGGTTTAGGACTATTTTGAAAGGATTGTAAACCTATATAGCCACCTAGATTGGTCATTCCCCCTTGGGATGGTAGGTTCCACATTGTGTTTCATTGCATCAAGTCCTTGCATCAGTTGAGGAAATTTCCTCCCCAAAAAAACTATTTAGATTGTTTGGACCCTAATGCAGTCCTTTCATTACAATATTAATTCAATACACCAACC
The DNA here is from genome assembly GCA_032191745.1 of Picea mariana. Classification (NCBI taxonomy): domain Eukaryota; kingdom Viridiplantae; phylum Streptophyta; class Pinopsida; order Pinales; family Pinaceae; genus Picea; species Picea mariana. Next base: position 6,450 of record JASDQU010377977.1, on the reverse strand, counting down.
TGTAATACTCAGTACACCAACCAGTACTTGGGCTAGAGGGGATGTACCCTCACTTATCCTAAAGTTATTGTTCTAGTATGCCACCCTAGAAAAAAAAATCCCATGAAGCTTTCATTGGATTTATTGCAGGGGCGAGATGGTGCATCATGTTGCCTCTGTACTTTACTTAAATAAATAAATAAAAATATATTGAGTTATGGTTTTTGGGAGTGATAAAGAAGCAAAACAACAAGGGGATTGAATAGGTTTCAACCATAGGAATGATCTTTTGAACTATTAGCACCATGATATAGTTATGGCTAACAAATAACTTAGATAAAATGAACGAAAATATGTTGAGGAGGAGAATGAACTATTTTCCTAACACATATTCCTTAGACAAAAAAAAAAAAAGGGCAAGGAAAACATAGATTCATTGGTTTATTCAACACCATGTGAGGAAAAAAATGTAAAAGTAAACAATAACAACTTTCTTGAGTACATTAGTTCATAGTGGAAATGTACCTTGGTCTTGATTATATAGTAAACCTCATAGTTCATTTGTGAAATAGTACCTCCAGTGTGGGGGACTATAAAATCTTAGGATTGAAACCACCATTCATTTATACAAAAGTGCACTAGGGGTTGGGACTATAAAATCATTGTGTTGGGCCTCCTTGAATCCCTTTATAATGTCTATTCCTCAAATAATGTTTACAATGAGAATAAGGATGAAAGAAGAAAAGTAGAAGGAGATTTTTACTTGTTGCTACAAAAATAGTGATATTGTAGGCTTCTTGCTTGTATTTCACCCTCATTTCTACTAACTTGAACCTCTTATCAACCTTCTTGAAATGAGAAAAACATTCTCTTATAGACTATTAAGAGAAAATTGAGCCCAAAATTAGGTCATAAATGTGGGTCATATATCTTGGTCGAGTGGAATACATACCAATTTGTAGCGCTTTTAATTACACCTTTCAACCCCCCAACAAACCTTCCTCTTGGAAAGTGAGTTATTTTCATTTTCCCAAGATTAGGTGGGAAGGAATATTGACTTCCATGGAGAAAATACCATTAATAACCATAGAAACCACCTTAGGTTTGAAAATTGGTTTGTGAAGGTGAGACTTATGGTTTTAGAAACCACCTTCCCAGATTCACAATTTATGTGTGTGTACCACATACACTAGTGATTTTAAATTATGGAGGCCTACCCCTTTGGTAAAGACTTGTATGTCCATCCTTTGCAATACACAAACCATTCATTATCAATCTATCTCCATTATCCGATGCACTTGTATTAGACCTCCACCACTTACCTCTTGATTTGGTGTGCTAACATGATGGCCCCTTCCTTGCATGATGAAACCTCCATCATAGATCCAAAATGGCAGGGCTCAAATCTATTGTTCATGACCATTTACCTCCTTTTGTTTCCCAAAAATCCTATACCCTACAATGATATGTAAGCCCTTGATCTATCTTGGCAAGGAAAAGATCCACCATTCATGGCACTTTTGTTATTTTCATTTCCTAATGAACTTACCTCTCATGAAGCACTATCAACCATAGATATGAAATGCTGAGGAAAATCTTGGTTGTTCATGAAATTTTATAATATCCTACCCTTAATCAACCCTCCCCCCACAATGATAAACAAGTTGTAGATTTGATCACGATGAAGCTAATATGGGTTGTTTTTGGAAACTTCAAACTTTTTTATCTCATATCGAGCTTTATCCTATGAAAAAAAATTGGTCGTAGATATTTCTTTAGTGGATTCTTGATCCACTAGTCATGGCATTTGGAAAACTTTTATCTGGGACAAATGATCCTACCTACTACAATACAATATAATCCCTTAGATCTATATTAGTGGGCCACATATACATTGTTTGTGACACTTTGTAGTCTTTGATTTCCTGAAAATACTCTTCATCATGATGGAGCATGGATTTTAGATCTATATTGGTAGATCTAATCTAAGTTATTCATGGTATTTTAGGTCATTTTTTTTCTAATTAGCCTTTTCCCCATGATAAAATTCCCACTCTATACATTTCAAACCTTTACAATATAACAACGCACACACAAATTATTTAGAAAACAAAAATAAAACAATAGTGTTAACACATAGTACTCATAAATTTACTAGGGAAACCCTTAACTGGGAAACCAACAAATGCTTAGGGATGTACCTCTAACTCTCATTGTATTAACTTCACCATTACAATACAATACATAGGATTCTATGGCATCCAAAACCCCAATCCTTTGACCTGGATTAGGTTCATTTGTCGGAATTACACTACAATGGGATGAAAAACCATTGATTAAAAAACACCAAAAACTTGTCAATAACAGGCCAAAAACATACCAAAAAACACCCATTTTTTTCTCTCGAGAGCTACGCCCTTGAAGGGGGAGTCGAGCACCCCCCCTTGCACCCATTCCAATGTATATTACATGGGATAATCATGAAAATAATATAACACATACCCAACACGTGTTGGCGCATAATTGGAGACCATGGCTCTCAGAGTTTGCCAACAAAGGCACCGATCTAGTCTAGAGCACTGGCATATTCAAGCTTTTGCGAGGGAAGGAGGTCTCACCTGAAGTGATACCGAGACTTATGTGAAATGGAGTGAGGTTGAAGAGAATTCAGTGGTGGGAATAACACAACCTAGCTAATCGATCACGGGGTTGGGACAGTAAACAGGGAAGACACAGTCTAAACGGAGTTACACAACACATACAATGATGCCAACTTCATACATGAATAGATATACATAAAGTAAAGTAACCAAAAATATCAACAATGGCATGTACATAGTGAAGAGATCCAAGATGCATAACAAAGACTTGCGCAAAAGAAGCATACATAGTTCATCAAGATACATACACCATTTATAAAAACTTTAGGGGTCCAATCCTCTCTTATATTAATATCATTTTATAACATCTAATACAGAGTTATGTTTCCATCTTGTACAAAGAAGAACATATCAACTATAAACTCAATATATGGTTTTCCCACAATTGGTATGATCACAACAAGCATTTACAATATTCGTAACTCTAAAATCAATACAACAATCGAGAGCTATAAAGAAAAAAAATTCACAAGAATGATAACGATTTATAGCAAAACCCAGAATGACTCATCAACCAACTAATCCTCAACTAACTTAATCCCAACCCATTACATAACTGCTTGCTATCGGGTTTTTTTCCATGGAATTCTTTCTTTCTTCATTCTGGTGTTGTTCTTTCTTGATTCTTCCTTCTTCTGGCATTCTCTTGAATGTTCCGGCTTCTTCTACTTTTATGTCCATCTGGCTCATGTATGCTTTCCATGTTGGAATTCTGATGCATCACCTTATGTTGGCTTTCCGTTGCATTTCTCTATTTTCCGCTAGTCGTAGCCTACCGCTAGTTTTATCTTCTTTTCCCGCTATGATATTTATGCAAAATCGAGTCTTCTCCAAAAATGGAGGGTCCAATAGGCCCCAACCACAAACCTTGACTCATCCCGAGTTGAGTCTTCATCTCTTCGCTCTGGCCTCCCTCAAACGAAGGGTCCAATTCAGTGATGACTTGGACTGCCTGTTGCCTGAAACTATCATAGTGATTGACACAATCTTTCCACTTGCACAGTGGGATCGATGCTCCCGCAACAAATTCTTGTGCTACATTGACATCCGGGACTGAGGGATTCATGTCCATCAATGTTTTCCATTTGTATTTCTCCACTACATCAAGTTTTTGGATCTTGACATAGGTGTCCTGGACTGCTGGATTGAACTCCCAAAGTTCCTTCTTGGCAGCCTAATTGGTGTCATACAAAGCATCCAAGAATTCATCGACCTGTTGGATTTCTATAAATTTAGCACTCATCTCAATGGGATCTGTGATCAACTTCACCTCTTGGTTCATCTGTCAGATTTGGGATCGAAGTTCCTCCATTAGTTTAGTGCGACGCTCCAACAAACCAACCCAATCGTTAACTAGCTTGAAGAGGTGACTACAATCTATAGTTCAATGATGCAAAGAATTCCACACAACATCTCCCTCTACAACAACCTTAGAGATTTTCTCTAGCATCTCCTTAGATGCTCTTGTTTCTTTAGTCGGATAGCCTCTAGTTGTTGCCATAGGTCCTAAGTCTTATCTTCTACATGGGTCCATGCCTTAACGACAAGCTCAACTCTAGCTATTGTCACAACCTGGTCGAGGTCTTCTGGGAGTTGAAGCATTATCTTGTGAAAGGTAGGCCAAGCATCACTAACCCTACTAGACATTTCTTTAACGGTGGACTCAGTGTTTTCCCACATGCCTCGTTCGTAAGTTGTTGTTGCATTAGCTGAAGTAAGTCTCTCTTTCAACTAGTCATCCTATTGTACTAAGTCTTTGTTTTCCTATGTTACAACAACAATTATTTGTTCTAGCTTATCTACATAAGTCCTCAAAAGCTGAAAATGTTGAGGTGTATCCCAAGCATATAGATCGCTACTCAGATTATATGGATCCAATGGGAGCCGTGTCGCAAGTGGATAGCCACTTGCAATGGATTGTTTAGAAAAAATGGGAGTACATGCACTTTTCGGGGCAGGAGACTAATCTTGAAGACTTCTTGCAAGCTTGGACTGTACTTCTAGTGGTAGTGTGGCAATAACCCCTTGTTGCTCCAGAAAGAGATCTAGTAGAGAAAGACATTGTTGTGGGTTTTGAAAAATTGAAGCAACTTGTTCCTTTAAACAATTCATTCTTTGTGCGGAATGGGTGTCATCGTGGCCATTGAGGGGGTTAGTGAAGGTGTCCAAGTCCATCTGGAATTGCATTTCGGGCTCTGTATCTAGTTGAGGTATGGAGACAGTCTTTGGGAATTTTTCCATAGGACCTTGGGCTTGTGAGACTTGGGGTACAATAGTCATGAGCAGAGTAGTGATAATGCTAACAGGTATACTAAAAGGATCAACATGCTCAAATATTGTTGCTTGTGTATGGGATGGGGATGGTAGATTTGAGGTGGAGTGATGAATGGGTTTTCCATTTTGATGACTGAGGCATTCCTCAACAATGGTATTAGATTGGACCTGCTCGGGTGGATCATCTAGAGTATGGATAATAGAAGGTAGAGAGATAGTTGATGTTGCAGAAGGGTTCTTAGTGCGAACTCGAAGCAGGGTAGTGAATATTGGTGGTGGTGGAATCGAATGAGACATGGGTGGCAGTGAAGACATAGGGGTAGCCTCAGTAATAATTGGTTCACATGATGGTTTGGCAGGAGAACATGTTCTTGGATTCTTGAAAGGAAAAGCATAGGCGAGGACTTCCCTGAATTTCTTACCAGATATTTTTGCATCATCCAGAATTGTTGAAAAGGAGATTGGTAGTGGTCCTTGCGATCATTTTTCTTCATCATCCTCCTCACGCTCCTCATCTGAGTTGTGTTGGGTTCTGTCCCTTTTTCCTGAAATGGTGGCAAAAGCTGATGTCTACACAGGAGTAGCTTAGAATGCAACTATTGGAATAATGTATTTGATCCATTTCAGAGTCTCTTCTCTTATGACCCCTACTTAGAGCTTGACTTCCTTATCAAACGTGGCATCGTCCAGGTAGAACAAAAGAGGAAGCATGTGGAAAAGTGCAGGATCCGCTCCCAATGGGTGCATGAATGTATGGTCCCGAACCATCCCAAACCAAATGTGGTGCATGTGGTTGTTGAGGATGGATTGTGGTATCCTCAACCGTTGGGTCTCATTAACCATGTCTCCATGACATTGCACAAAAGCAACATTGTGCACTTCAGGATTGGTAAGAAGTAACTTGTCATTCTAGGGATCAAACAAATTGGAAATATGAGTATCAGCCATGTGAGCAAGATCCCTCCCCTGCGGTGACTTCCATTTCCACATGGAAAACATGACTAGGAGGTAGCCATAAATAAAGTATGTCGTGCAGTCGTGAACATATGCACAAGCCTGGAACATTTTTGTAAAAAAATACTGGCACCAATTCATCCTAGCGCCATTCTTAAAAAATTATGCTATTGCTATGACATCCAATGTGCATTCCCACCTTGTTTAATTCTTAATCCATTTTTGTGCAATAATGTAGTAGGCACACCAGATTTTCTCATATTTTATGAGCTCAATGAGAGCACCTCGTCCTCTTCGTCAAGTGTTGTATTTTTCATATAGGATTAGAGTACCTTTCTTGAAACCATGCTTTCCTCACCCTTGAAACCCATCTACAACATCTTGGTCGTCCATGGATAACCCGATCAATTGATGGATGTCCTTGACATGGATATGGTATCCCTTGTCGAGCCATGTAGTTCTATTGTGCACATGGTTGATAAACAATTTAATACACTTAGCCACCTCTCTGGTGGTGTCGAACACTGGTAGGTCACTCAAACTCATTAAGGTACTCACTCATAGAGGTAGGAAGTCTGAATTC
>JASDQU010377975.1:0-11189 GCA_032191745.1 Picea mariana | reverse complement strand
CATTGTCATTGTTTTTGGAGGAGATGGGGATGTTTGAGCTTGGTTTCTTGACTGGGAGGCCTGTACTCTTGATAAAGGGGGTCATCAACAAACTGTGCTTTCCTAGAGTAGTCTCATTGGTTTGTTTGTTGGAATTCACCTGAGGAGTTGAGGGGCTGGGTGGGTCATAGCAGGAGGAGGATGAGTGTCAGGGGAGGGAGGGGTTGAAGAATTAGGGTGAGTGGTGGGAGAGTGGGGATAGCGAGGAAAACTAGGAGGGCTCTGAAAAAAAACCCCCAGGAGGTTGAGGAGGGTGTAGGCGAGCAAGTTGTTTACCACCCAGTAACTACAACGGTGTCTCGAGGTGCATAGGGAGGTTGGGAGAGAGCATGGAACTTCCTCTTCCCAATCATATAACAATTGTTGGAGAGAGTTTGGGACCAAGCGATCGTAGCCATCCTACTTGGCCATGACAGGTGGGGAAGGAGTTGTGGATGCGCACCTGCCGCAACTACTTCTCCCCAAGGTGGGGGTGGCATGCTTATAGGGAGGAATGAATAAGAGCTTGATCTTGTAGGGCATTGGAGCCGCCTTTGTTTTTCTAGCCCGCCACAAATTTCATTTTTAATGCTCGAAATCAAAAGATGGTTTTTTGTATTTTCCGTCTGTGGTTTCAAAATCTATGAAGCTTTATCACACAAACAACGATGATTGTTGTACTCTTGGGGTGAGTCCTACCTTTTGTAAAAATATTTCCTCTTTTTGGTCTACCTCGGTATCTCGTAGGTTGGATGCTATAAATCATGTGGTTCACACATCCCGAGCAACGAAACGGCGAAATTGTTTTAATTTTTCACCCAGGGAAGTAACGGGAGTAAATTTTTCCTAAACCAAGATTAAAGGTCATCGGGTTTTCACACCTCAGTGTTCACCAAATACAAAACTTTATTGTCGTAGCCCCGATAGCCAAGAACACGAAGTCCTTATTTTAGTAACCCATGTCAAGGTTAAAAGTAAAAGCTAAACCATGGTAAAAGTTATGTCAGCAATTCACCACTCGGTGTTTTCTTTTTTAAAAGTTACACCATCTAAACCCCGAGTCGCGAAATTACAATAAGGATATAAACGTAATTAATTAATAACTTAATCCGATTTTATCTTCCCTTTTAATTAAGTCGTATTATCGTGATCTCGCGGTCTCACGGGTCGGCATGCAAATTTCTCGAAAACTTACCTTCGAAGATCCGAGTCGCGATACGACAAATATAAATAATTAAGAAATTAATTAATCTCCTAATCATAATTACGTTTTCATTAATCAAAATCAATCATCGCATTTTTGGGGGTTAGAGGTTCAAAAGGTTAAAGTAAATTTCCCCATACAATGAGTGGTGAAAGATTAATTAACGTTGGTAAAACTGGATTAATTAAGCTAAATCAATACATATCCCGTGTTTCGATGCTTCCACGATTTATGAGGTAGCCTTATTCCTTCCATATGCCAGTTGACATTTCAAACCGCCAAAATTTATGACATTAATGAGGAAATAGGGCAAATCGATGAATAAGGATAAGATTTTTATGGCTAAATTTATTTCTAAAACATGATTTGACAGACCTGTTCTGAAAGGTACCGAGTTTTTCGAATATATATAAGAGCGGTTATGAATTATATCAAATTTATTTCTACATTACGCAGAGAACATTTTCTCAGTGAGTTGACTTCTGTATGTATACGTATTTCTATCGCAGAAGAGCTAAAGCACAATCCCCAGCCATGGCTCCGTGAAAAGCATCCAAAGCCAGTGTTGAGGTTTCGAGACAAGGCTCGGACAACGTTGTTGATACTTCACCTCAAAGTGTTGACTCTGTCCCGAAATGGTCCTTCGTTTCCGATGTTCTACAGGCTGAATTGGTGGATTATTCTGATGATTCCAGCGACAATGAAAAAGATGATATAACCACCAAGTATAAGATCGTCATCCAATCTGGAATGCAAAAAGTAGCAGCCAGGCCATGACTACTGCCATATTATGATATGGTCCGATGGGCATTAGACCATGTGAACATACCAACCAAAACCATCATGAGTGAGAAGAAGGTCACCGTCGGGACTTTTCGGCCTGAACATCTACAAGCCATGTATAAGTTGTCCACATCATCCGACTTTACATATGGTGTTGAATTCTTAGATGAATTCAAACAGAAGGAATGTGTGCAGTATGATAAAACCATGTCTAGCTTAATAAAATATTAGGTTTCGCACTCTGTGAAGTTCAGGGCAGACAGTAATGGTGTATATTCAATAGCTTCTTTAGAACCGCAATACAAGTATGTAGCCATGATGACATGCAGATTATACGGGAGAGAGGACACCTCACATTTCTTTCTTCCATGGGTACCTCTAATGTTTCGAGTCATCGTAGGTTGTTCCTTTGACTGGGCGAAGATTTTGTTCGACAGCCTGACCAGTCGGGTCACAGAGTATCGGGCGCAGAAAAAAAGCAAAAAAGTTGCTGCATTTTTTATGTCTGCATACATTATGGATGTCGTGTGTTTTTTAACATCATTTCCCTTAATGAGATGGAGTTGGAATCCATTAGAAGATTATCCCATACACGTCTATCATTCAAAATTATGGGAAAACAAAGCGATAAATTTCATATATGAAATATTCAACTTGGTGACGGTGCCTCTGCATGTCACTATTTTCGGTCACCCGCCACCCAGGATCTCAGACAGTATAGTGACAAATCTAAGAAACATAGTTTACTGGTATGTAGAAGTTGAATTTTCATATCTTATAGTTTTTGGGGCTTCTGTTCCCCCGCATGCATTGCCATTGTTCATTCCCGACAAGCTGGCTTGTCGTGAGGTTGCTAGGCAAACAGTAATCGGTGGTATAAGAAAGGAGCTTAAGGGATACTCAAAGAAGGTATGGCCACCTTTTCTTGTTCATTTAAATTCTTATTCTTTATTAGATTTCAGGCATGCCAAAGATGAGGCGGCAGCCCTGAAAGACCTAAATTTGGTTCTCATTGAATACAAGAAGCACGATCCGCAAAGGGTCGTGAGAAATCATTTGGCCAGTTGCGGGCTCAAGAGATTTGAACACGAGAATTCACCCTCGGATGACATTTTCCTAAGTGCAAGGTCCTATGCCGAGATTCTAGCTCGGATGAAAACCTTGTCACCTGAGGAAAGATTCGATGTTCTGAAGTTCCAAGAACATCGACACAGTTGTCTTTCCACAATATTGCGGGGTGAGAGTCCAAGTATGGCAGAGGTGAAACAAAAAGATGCCAAAGTCTCTAAGGATGCAACTCTCGATCAAGAAAAACACTAGGATGAGGGAAAGCAAACTAAGAGTCTGAAGGAAGAGATAAAAACTCTCGACCCGCCAAAGAAGCAGAGTCCGGTTACTACTTCGGGAAAATCAACGAAGCAGATCGGAGAGCCTATCACATTAGTTACCCCCTTGCAGTCGACTCAGGGAAATATTAATCCAGGATGGATTTTCAATGAAGAGTTGAGGCCTATAAGAGTAGAATAACTCCCTCCAAATGAGTTTTTCTTCGATAAGAAGAGAAAGGCAGTGGTAAAGAGGGAATTCTATCAGGAAGGAGAGTCAACGGCCAAGAAATATAAATTTATAACTGATGGAAAAGACAAGAAGAATGAACAATTCGCGACTGAAATAGCAGGGACATTAGGATCATACGCGACGACAAATCAATTTTCAGTCGGGGTCTTGAAAAACCAACTGAAATGAAAGAATTGCCTCATCAAGACCCTGGAAGCTAGACTAGCCACAACAATGGAGATTGCCAAAGACCAGGCAAGTGTAGGTATAGATCAAGCAAGGTTGGCCGATAAAAATGAGATAGAGCTACTCAAAACTAAGCTCGAACAAGCACAGCTGGTGGTTCTGGCTGGTCAGATGCAAGCGAGCCAGCAAAAGGATTTGATCCAACAACTGCAGGCTAGGGTGGAAATCACCGAAAGCAAAGTGATAGATATCTGGATGTTTCAGTCCCAGGCGATGGAGATTCAGGGCAGAGTCTTTGTGGCCCAACGAAATTTACTCAACAAGGTAGAGGAGATTCGGGACAATTGCTTGTTGGTTAATCAAGTTTTGGAGAATTTATGTGCTAGAGAAAGGGAAGATAGAGCAGCATGGATAGCCTTCCAAGAGGATGTGATAGCCACAAACAACATGGATTCGGGAAGCACTCCCAGGTTCACCATTTTAGAGCAGACTAGAGGAAACATTCTATTAAAGGAATGGGAGCACAACATCGCGGAAGGAAAGCTACAAGCCAAAAGGGTAACGAATTCTTTAGAAGAGGCCTTTAGTTCTATAGATGGAAATCTGCTAGCCATTGATAGCGAAGGTAGTGTTGAGGCATTGATTCAAATGAATGTGGCAAAAATCTCACTTGATTTAAAGGAAAAAGAGGAAAGAGATTCGCTCGAGATCTCCCAAGTGACTATGGCAGACATAGTCCAAATAGACAAATGTATGATTAAACCAAGCACGCAATTATGCGCCATCGACATCATAGACAGATAGATGGAAGACAGGCTACCGCAATTAGCCCGAGATTGTTACTCTTTTGAGGCAAACTGTCAAGCAGAACCGTTAAGGCTGGTATCTCAGCTGGTTGAAAGATGTGTCACCTGTACCGAGCGCATGCGAGGACAAACTTCTGGTTCCAAGTAAAGACAGAGAAGAATAAATGGACCAATTTCTCTCCTCCCTATCATAAACGAAATTTTTGTAACAATTGAGATTCCATCTTATTTGTAAAACTGTATAAATATACCATAGAAAAAAAAGAAAGTGGCTGGACCTTTTTGTGTCGATTGTAACAGAGATTTTACATTTTGAGAGTTAATACAAAGCAAATCTGAAGATTCTCAATTCCGTCACGACTGTGTTATGAGTTTGTTTTCTTGTATCTCATATTTCATTTCATTTCATATTCATAACTGATGAATGCTTAGTTATAATTTAGTACGACCACTACTATAGCGAATGAATTTTGGTTTTCTGTAATTGTTTACTATTTTTCCTCTGTACCAACTATTAGCAGGTGTAAGACTAGTCAACACTTTCAGAATTCTACATATATTTTATGCTACATCGGGTTATTTCCTTACAGTTTTCCTCTTCTATTTATACGTGAGATTATCCCTTGATAGGAGCCTTACACCATAGAAAACTAAATGTTTTTCTCCCACCTCATACATTTTATTAAGATAAAACTCAGTTATGGGAAAGAGCCTTTGATTTGCACCCCGTTTTATTTCTAAAACTGTAAACTCTCTTTTATATGACCAAATTGAGACAACACTTAATTTCTCTCTGAAATGTTTCTTATTTTACTGTTCCTCCATGACTGCCCCTGTACCAACATAGCCCAATATCGAACCCAGATTATCAAATCAAATGCACATTATCTTAAACCTTTTCGATACTATTCTTAAAACAGCTACTACCCAGGTTGAACTAGAACGTTCATGGGCAACGATTGAACATGATATAACCATCTAGGAACAATTGGAAGCTAGAAAACGCCAACATAGAGATCTCCCCTAGTTTCCTTTGTCGAAGGTTGACATTTCTCTCTTCTCCACCCTTTACCCACTTTCATATGCCTAGACATTGTACTTCTAAGACTTAAGTATAGACTCTGGAACAACATCTTTTTTGGCGTCGTTGCCGGGGACCGAAGTTACAAAATATTTTTCCCTAGGAAAACAACATTTGTTTTTGTTGAAAGTGTCACCCTTTGATAGTGAAAAAAGAGTACTCACCCTTTTTAAGGCTTTCCAATTTTTCACTTAGCGACTCCACAAATAATAAACTAGCATCTGGTCGAAGGAATACTAGACAAAACTTGGATGGTAAGCAGATTACGCCCGTTACCGATCCCGAAAAGATTCTAAAGGTGAGAGGTTCTCTTAAGCCAACCACTACAGTTTACAAACTTAAAACCCCACAACTAAAGACTAAGAGTTCTTCTGAACCCTCAACTTCACGCATTCCTCTCTTTGATACTAAAGTTTTAATGCCAAACTACTCTGAATTTAGGAGTGATATTCATCCGACAATCCCCTTGGTACACAAAGGCAAGGGCCCTCTTGAATGTTCGTCACTAGTTGAAATACCATATTTCCTTCAATTAAATTTCCCGACCTCACCAAATTCTGAAGAGTGTGTTACACTTTCGGTTTCCACAGTCGTCGGTTCTCTTGATTTCATCTCTTGCAAATCCAAGGAACTGAGTCCTCGTGTTCCTTATCTTTCCTCATCGGATTTTCTTCTTCGTGAAGAAAATAAAGATTCACTTTTAATTTTCCGAAACCCCCTTTACAACTTTCCACAAATAACAATGGCAGCTGCCGGAGGAGGACGTGGAGGGTTTATAGGAGGAGGTGGAGGGTTTATCGGAGGAGGAGGGGGAGAAGCCCCTCTAGGAGGAGCTGGAGGTCAAGGGCCTACCCCCCCTCTCAGAGTTTTTGTGAAAGTTGTAGCCAAATATGCCCCCTTGGTATTGCTTGTCCCTCTACATGACCTTCCCGAAAATTACATAAAAAATTTACCAAAATTCACCAGGGAAGGGGACCTGACTGCGACCGAACAGATTAATTTCTTTGATCAATTCGCGGATATCTTAGGTATCGAACATGAAGATGTATATTCGAGGCTTCTTGTTCAAACCTTTGAAGGCCAGGTCCGAACTTGGTTTCGAAGTCTACTTGCAGCTTCTATCTTGTCTTATGACGCCTTAGAATATTCCTTCCTCAGACAGTGGGGCAAAAGAAAATACCACTTATATTATTTAACCGAATTTGGGTCTTTAAGAAAAAAGAATTCAGAAATAGTCATGGAATTTATTCAAATATTTAACAAACTGTATAACAAAATCCCAGCCGAGGTTAAACCGTCCCAACCTGCGGCCAAGGTAACTTTTGCAGGGGCTTTCGAACCGGATTTTTCACTCCTTTTGCGAGAAAGAAGGGGAGCCACCCTAAACCGAATGCAAGACGATGCTGTAGAAATTGAGTCTAATATGATGGATTATGGTAAGCTTAAAGATAAAATAGAAACTAGAAACCGAGAAACCAAATGCTTTAAATAAAAAGCAGGTCCGTCAGGGTCTAATAGATCCGCAGATGATAGGGTAGATGATATGGCCAGAGTAATTAAAGAACTATCTAATAAAATATCCAGAATGGAGCTCAAAAAGGACAAAGTCGATTCTTTCCCCAAAAAGGATTTCAAGAGGAACCCCAACCCCCCGAACCAGCAAACACAAATAAAAAACAAAGATCAAAAAAGTCAAGCTCCTCTAAAGAGCAAAAATTTTATAGGAATGAGCGATCTCCAAGATTTCGTAGATTTGGATAATGATGTCACGAACTTTGGTGATGACTACACGCAACTGTATCTGACTAGAGAAGACTATGAAAAATATCTAAACACTCAACAATCGTTGGATAAGGGTGAAGAAAGTGATCATACTGGCCTTTGTGGCTCTCAACAAGAAACTAAAATGATAATGGCTGAGATCCAACCCAAGTACAACTTAAGATCTAAGAGTAAGCCCACCTCAACCACTCAACCTAAGAAAATCCTTCAAAGAGGCCAAACTTATAAGCCTACTTTGGAAGAGGCCCTATTACTTAATAGCAAAACAAAAATAGTAAGCACACAAGAGTCAGAAGTGGAAAAATTTGAAACCCAAGCACAAGGAACCGAAACAGTAAATAAAGTTATGCCTTCAACCAAGACTATGAGTAATAAAGCGGTCCAGACGAATAGGTCAGAAAGGAAGGATTCGGAAGTCTCAACCAAACAAATAGACAAGGTGAGCAGAGCTTTCAGTTTTGAAAACGAGATAAATAAAATTAAGATACCAATCCCTTTGGTAGAATTAGCAAAAAACCCCGTTTATCGGAAGCAGATTACCAAAACGATGGGTGTCTCTGAGCTAGAAATTCAGTCTGATGTTTTAAACCTGGAAGATGACAAACCTAACCTCACTTTTGGTCCCCATTTTGAAGGGGCCAAATACACCATTGCTCCCTTTTATATCACTTTAAATGTGTATGATCAATTTCTACATAATTGCATGTTAGACTCCGGAGCCTCCCATAACGTTATGCATAAGATTATTATGGAAAAATTGGGTCTCTAGATCACTAGAACTTATGGATATCTTTAATCTTTTGACTCAAGAAGGTTTAAGTGTATGGGGATGATAAAAGATTTGGTAGTTACCCTGGCATAGGTCCTGGTTAAGAGCATCCTGATGGATGTGGTTATTGTAGATATTCCCCCTAAGTATGGCTTACTATTGTCTAGGTCATGGGGAGCCAAGTTGCAGGGTTCTCTTCAATTAGATATGACGTTCACCACAATTCCTATGTTTGGTGGTCAGTTTACTCGGTTGTACAGAGAAATGAGATTAGCATATACAGTGAGTGATCCTCAAAACCCAAACAATTTCCCTATTTACATTGTGGACCAAGATCTGGGAAATTGTATCTTGTCTTTTGATGATGGTTTAGATGGTTGTCCGGAGGAAAATGATATAGAAAGAGAAGAGCCAAGTTACGTGACAGAGGATCTATGTAGCACCGGTGTCTGGAAAATGTATTTTGACGGTGCCTCATCTTCTGAAGCGACAGGTGCAGGAGTGATTTTAGTGGCTCCCGAAGGTAAGTTCGTTGTTCCTTTTTCCTATCGACTGGAGTGGGATATAGATTACACTAACAACGTATGTGAATATGAAGTGTTGGTATTAGGATTAGAGGCTACCAAAAAGCTAAAAATAAATAACTTAGAGGTATATGGAGATACAGACTTAATAGTCAAACAGATAAATTGACAGTACCAAGCCAAGCATCCCAGATTAAGATCATATAGGAATTGTGCCTAGGATCTCATGGAAAACTTTTTCTCGTCCGTAAATGTCCACTTCATCCCATGCACAGAGAATTTACATGTTGACACATTGGCTAAAGCAGCTTCAACCTTCTCTACTCCCACGACTTTCAAATTGAAGTATCACATTGAAATCAGACATATACCATCTATACCAGACAATATCCAACACTGGCAGGTCTTTGAG
Organism: Picea mariana; assembly: GCA_032191745.1. NCBI lineage: Eukaryota > Viridiplantae > Streptophyta > Pinopsida > Pinales > Pinaceae > Picea > Picea mariana. The sequence continues at coordinate 2,067 of JASDQU010377975.1, read as the reverse complement.
GATGACGAAAAAATTAAGAAATTTCTTGAAGCAGTGGGTGAATTCTCCGAAACTCATGTAGACCAAGAAAATAAAAATGACCCGATATGGATCATGCAAGAAGGGGAAGATCCTAAAGCTTTCCGAGAAAAAATTGCGGATCATCGTATGTTGGTCCTTAAAAACAACTAGATTCCGAAAGGATTGATTCCTTTAGAAAGACTTTTTGATCAGAACGATATAATTGCAAAATCCACTTTACAACCCCAACCAGAAGAAGTGGAGGACTGTGATATAGGAACTAAAGTAGAATCCAAGATGGTAAAAATATCCAAGTTCCTCCCTCCCGAAATAAAAAGTAAGTATAAAGACCTACTCAGACAGTATAAGGATGTTTTTGCCTGGTCTTATGATGAGTTAAGAACATATGGCACTTCCATAATTGATCACAAGATACCTTTAAAGCCTGGGGTCAAACCATTTAGGCAAAATATTAGACAGATCAACCCCATTTTGTTACCTGTGATCGAAAAAGAAGTTAAAAAACTTTTAGATGTGAAAATAATAGTACCTCTGAGATATTCAGACTGGGTAGCAAACCTGGTCCCAATTAGGAAAAAGAATGGGGAAATCAGACTGTGTGTGTATTTCCAAAACTTAAATAAGTCATCTCTCAAGAACAAATATCTGCTACCCAAAATGGACCATGTGTTAGAAAAAGTAGTTGGATCAAATCGAATGTCTATGATCGACGGGTTCTCTGGTTATAATCAAATCGCTATGAATGAACAAGACAGGGAAAAAACTACTTTCACCACACCATGGGGTGCGTTCATGTATGAAAAAATGCCTTTTGGTTTGATAAATGCAGGGGCCACATTCCAGCGCGCTATGGACATCACTTTCATGGGAGAAAGAGATAAATTCGTAGTCATTTACCTCGACGATTTGACGATTTTCTCTAAAACCGACGAAGAACACTTGATGCATCTTAAACAAACTTTCGAAAAATGCCGCAGGTTTGGTCTATCTTTAAACCCAAAGAAATCACATTTCGCCATGTGGGAAGGTAAGATTTTGGGTCATATCGTATCTAAGGATGGAATCAGGATTCATCCTAAGAGGATTGAAGCAATAGATACTATAAACATTCCCAGAAATGTAAAAGAGATTCAATCTTTCTTAGGAAGAATAATTTTTTTATGAAGGTTTATCCCGAATTTCGCTGAGATTGTAAAATTGATCACAGGTATGTTGAAGAAGGACAATGAAGTAAAATGGACAACCGAGGCCAAACCATCGTTCACACATATTAAGAAATTCATAAGCAAGGCACCTATGTTAGCGAGCCCTGACTATCTAAAGGATTTTCTTATCTTCTCATTTGCCTCCGAACCCACTATCGTTGCGGTGCTCCTACAAAAGAATGAAAAAGGATTCGAACAACCTATCACCTTTTTCAGCAAGAGCCTTAGAGACACAGAACTGAAGTATGATATAATAGAAAAATAGGTGTATGCCATGGTAAAAGCATTAAAGGCATTCAAAACATATGTACTACACTTGAAGATAATTGCGTATGTGCCTACCAATTCTGTGAAAGATATATTGGTACAGCCAGACATCGATGGAAAAAGAGGGCGATGGCTCGCCAAAATCCAAGAATTTGATCTAGAAGTCAAACCGACCAAATTGATAAAAGGGCAAGGCCTGGCCAAACTCTTAGCTGAGTCAAATTTCAGAGCCATGGATATCAATTGCCTACAGGAAGGCGACGAAGACACGAACCTAAATGAGCTGAATGAGGAAACAGGTCCAAATAAGATCGAAGAGAAGTTCATATCGTCAGGATGGTATAGAGACATAGTGTCGTACCTGCTAGCTCTAAAATGCCCAAATGCGTTATCACCATCTAAATCCAGGACTTTAAAACTCCATGCAATTAAATATTGTATCGCTGAAAGTCAGTTATATTGGAAAGATCCACTCGGTTTCTTGTTAGTCTATTTAGTCGAATCGGAAACGCAGTGGGTTATAGATGAATTTCATGAGGGAATCTGTGGGGGGCATCACGCTTGGAGAGCTACA
>JASDQU010377966.1:0-11305 GCA_032191745.1 Picea mariana | reverse complement strand
ATTAACAGACGAAATCTTTTCGAAGGATCCAAGGTCTGTAATGACCGTTAGATTTGAGGAAGAGACGCAGACATTAATGCCACGACCCTTTTTACCCTTGCAAGAAATGAAGACATTGGGACCGTAGACCCCATGATCCATGGAAGCACCTGGACCGTCCATCTATAGAGTACATGTGGCTATTGGTAAGCGCTTCGGCGTTTCGGCACCCGAGAAACCAAAAGGAAAGAACCCTTGTCTTCGCGAGTCGCGAAATCTTGATCACCGAAACCCCGAAATGGCATGAGGTGTGAATGAGGTTAAGGAAAGACGGGATTTGATCGTGACCATTGATCATCCCAAAAAGATCACGACCATTGATCTTGGCTGAAGGTTGTCGCCGTCCATCGGAGGGACACGTGGTTGTCGGTCGACATTTCGGCATCCAGGAAACCAGAGGGCTAGAAAACCTTGCCCCCACAAATCAAGAAATCCTGATACACACTATAGTGGAGAGGAGAAGTCCCAAAAGAATCTAGACTGTCCATCAGAGGAGACGCGTGGTGAGCTGTCAGAATTTTGAGAAAGGTCCCGAAATATCATGGACCATTGGATCCACACTCTTAAGAGTCGTTGATCTCTTAAACGAATTCCCATAATAGAATTCAGAGATTTGAATGACAAGGAGTCTTGGAGTCATTGCATTTCGAACTCCCGAGTACCGAGACCCCTAAAGGATCCATACCATTGGATCAGGGGAGGCTTACGACCATCGATCTTCCTTTGAAGGGAAACTTTGGAGACCTCGAAATTTTCGGGGATTTAAATGGGGAAAGGTTGAAGTCATGCATCGCAATTCCCCGAACTGTGAAAAGCCGATAAGTGCTTGGCTGGCTTAAGCATGTGGACACGGAACAGGGTCACGTGGACAAGACCCCAAGCGGGAAACTTGCCACTCGCTAGCCCTGTCGGGGTTCAGCGTTTCACTGTTTTGAGCTTCGGGGTTTGCAGAGTCGAAAGACTCGACGTTCTGGTAGCACCGAGTCATGAAGTGCGAAGAGACGTTGTACTGTTTTGGCCTGTGGTCATGACCCACGATCACATGGAGGTGGACATATGAGGAACTAGCTGATGCTAGGCCCCCGTAAGTATCTCAAGGATTCTGATCCTCAAGAAATCAACGAAAAATTTACTATGCCAGAGTGGGTATGTGACACTAGCCATAGTTTTATAGACCCTAGATTGGTAGAAAGTTTGCATTTGATAAGAAGAAAACATGAAAAGTCTTGGGTAGTGCAACTAGCTATAGGAACCAAGAGGAAAGTCATGGAGTTAGTCAAGTCCTGTCCTGTAGACATGAATGGACTGAGCATGAAGCCTGATTTGAATATTTTGCCTTTAGGTTCTTGTGACTATTTAATTGGGATGGTCTGGTTGGACCAGTGCCATGCCCTCCTGGACTGTCGTAACAAGGAATTTACATGCTTGGATGATGAGGGGAATTGGAAAACAGTCCAAGGAATTCCTAGAGTTGTTACTGTTAGATAAATCTCAACAATGCAGCTGAATAAGTGCTATAGAAAAGGCTGTCAATTGTTTGCAACCCGTGTGGAAGAAGCATCCATAGATGAAGTCTCAAAGATTGGAGACCATGTGGTACTAACAGAGTTTGAAGACATATTTCAGGAGGTACCCAAACTACCTCCGAAGAGAGATATCGATTTCTCTATAAATTTGAAGCCTGGAGCAACTCCACTGTCAAAACATCCTTATAGAATGAGTACGCCAGAGCTGAAAGAGTTGCAATTGCAGCTTGAAGATATTCTAAAGAAGGGGTACATTCACCCAAGCATGTCACCTTGGGGTGCCCCGGTCCTGTTCATGAAGAAGAAGGATGGGACATTGAGGCTATGCATTGATTTTAGACAATTGAACAAAGTAACTGTAAAGAACAAGTATCCTCTGCCGAGGATCGACAATCTTTTCGATCAGTTGAAAGGTGCAAAAATATTTTCGAAGATAGATCCCAGATTGGGATATCACTAGGTAAGAATAAAGGATGAAGAAATTAGGAATACTACCTTTAGAACAAGGTATGGTCATTACGAGTTCACAGTGGTACCGTTTGGGTAGTCGAATGCACCTATTGTTTTTATGTGCTTGATGAATGGTGTATTCAGGGACTATCTAGACAAGTTTGTCATAATCTTCCTGGATGACATTTTGGTGTATTCCAAGTCAGAGGAAGAGCATGAACAACACCTGAGGATGGTGCTGCAAGTGTTGAGAGAACACCAGCTATATGCCAATTTGAGCAAATGCTCATTTTATCAAAGGCAGATCCATTACTTGGGGCACATTATTTCAAAAGAAGGGATCGTCGTGGAGCCTGAGAAGGTTGAGGCCATCAAAGAATGGTCAACGCCAAGGAATGTGGCAGAAGTTAGATCCTTTATGGGTCTAGCGGGATATTATAGAAGGTTTATCGCAGGGTTCTCAAAGATAGATCACCCTATCACTTCCTTGCAAAGGAAGGAGAAAAAGTTTCAGTGGACTGAAGAGTGTGAGAAAAGTTTCCAGCGATTGAAGCAGCTGTTAACCAATGCTCCAATCTTAAGGATTGCAAATCCAAATGTGGATTTCATGGTGTGCATATATGCGTGTAAAGAAGGGTTGGGAGGAGTTCTCAGTCATAATGGATTTGTAATCTGTTATGAGTCCAGTAAGCTGAAAGAGCACGAAAAGAATTATGCCACTCATGATTTGGAGTTGGCAGCAATCATTCACGCTCTGAGGAAATGGAGACATTACCTCATGGGAAGGAGATTTGAACTAAGAACAGACCACAATGGTCTGAAATATTTGTTTGATCAGCCAACCTTAAACACTAGACAAAGTAGATGGCTGGAGTTTCTATGTGAATACAACTTTGAGATCAAGCATATCAAAGGAAAGGAGAATNGTGGTTGATGCACTCAGCAGGAGGGTGCATGAATTACATGCTACAACCATTAGCATGTATCGAACTGATATTAAAAGCAGAATTCTAGAGGCTGCAAATGTAGATCTACAGTACAGAGAATTGGTAGCCAAGCTACAACAGGGTAAGATGCCACAGAAGATGGAAATTTATAAATTGGAAACAGATGGAACACTGCTGTACAAGAACATAATTTTTGTACCCAATGTCCAGTGCTTGAAATAGATGATTTTGCAGGAGATGCATAATGTGCCTTATGTAGGGCACCCTGGATATCAGAAAACAGTAGCAGCGGTCAAGAGCCATTGCTTTTGGCCGGGTATGAAGAGAGAGATCATTGAATACATCGCCAGATGTATGGAGTGCCAAAAATTTAAAGCTAAGCATAGGCACCCAACGGGGTTGCTGCAACCTTTACCCATTCCTGAGTGGAAGTGGGAAGTGGTGATAATGGATTTTATTACGGGATTTCCCAGAACAACCAATCTGCATGATTCGATCATGGTAGTGGTGGACAAGCTTACAAAAGCTGCCCATTTTATTCCACTGAAAACTACTCACAAGGTAGCAGATGTTGTTGATATTTTCATGAAGGAAGTGGCACGATTGCATGGAATTCCTAAAATGATTGTGTCTGACAGAGACCCGAAATTCACCTCGAATTTCTGGAAAGGATTGTTCAAAGGATTCAGAACAAATCTGAACTTTAGTACAGCTTATCATCTCGAATCTGATGGACAGACGGAGAGGGTGAACATAGTAATAGAAGACATACTGAGAATGTATGTGATGGACAAACCATCAAGATGGGAAGACTACCTGCACTTGGTATAATTCACCTACAACAATGGGTATCATGCATCATTGAAGATGAGCCCATTTGAAGAACTTTATGGAAGAATGTGCAATACTCCAGTGAGCTGGGATAATCCAGCTGATAGAGTAGTAGTTGGGCCATAGTTGCTCAAGGAGATGGAGGACCAAATGATAAAAATTAAGCAGAATTTGAAAGCTACCCAGGATAGGCAGAAAAGTTATGCTGATAAGAATAGAACCCACAGAGAGTTCAAAGTTTGTGATCATGTTTTCCTGAAAGTGAAAGCTAACAGGAGTTCCCTGAAGCTGGGAAGTTGCACCATGTTGGCAGCCAGATTTTGTGGGCCATTTGAAATCCTGGAAAGGATTGGGCCAGTTGCATATATGCTTGCATTACCTACATCTATGACTGTACATAATGTGTTTCATGTTTCATTGCTTAAGAAGTATATACCAAATGTTAATCATGTTATCGATTGGAATGTGATTCAGGTGGAACAAGAAGGTGTCCTACAAGTGCATCCTGTGTGCATATTGGACAGGAAAAACAGATAGCTCTGGAATCGAGATATAGGGCTTGTAAAGGTCCAGTGGACCTGGTACAGTCCTGAGGATGTGAAATGGGAGCATGAAGATGTTATGCAGGTAGAGTACCCGCATCTTTTTGAAAATTTTGAAAAGCTTGCAGATGCAGTGTAAAGTTGCACTGAGGATAGTGCAAAAATAAGGGAGGGGATTGTAATCTCCCCAAGGATGAGCCCTATTGTAAATCATGTCTATGAAGTATAAAGATTGTTTTATGAATTGTAATTATGTTTTAGGCTGGTGAGCCAAGTTTTTATAAGTTGGTGGGCTTATGTGTTATTAGGCTGGAGAGCCTAAGTGTTAAGGCCGGGAGCCTGCTTTTGTATATATAATCATGCAGAACATTAATAAAAATATAAACACCATTGTGTGTAGACCGACCATGATGAATGAGTGATGGGGGACTAAGCTTCCACAGAGTGGGTAAGGGATTGGGGGGCTATAAGGTTGGAAAGAAAGGCTAAGTGTTGAGCCTAGGGGCTTAAGTCCTTGGGAATAATATTTTGATATTATTCCAAAATCCATGTAAATGTGATGTTTTATCCTAAGTTCTTTGGAAGGACGAGTGACTTCCAAATGGGAAGGAACGAACTTCATGGGTGACAAGTGTCAACCCAAGTGCATGCAGTTAAAAATGTTGAGTTGAGCCATGATGGGGGTTCCTCCTCCATTCTACCATGGACTGTCTAAATCAAAAATCCCGTATGACCTCTGCAAGAATACCCTCACGCAACTCAGGGAAAACCAAAAAGGTCTGTGTTGATTTCTAGAGGATCCGGTACACCCTGTGTCAAAACCATACAGTCTGTGTTTGACCTCCCATTCTCCATCCTCCGTCTGAACTCGCGGGTGTCAAGGATCGACCTCTGTTTTGGTGTTTGTTCTAGGGAATCCTTCCCTGAACTGTTAAGTCTCTGTGTGGGATCTTTGTACACCCTCACGTATCCCCGAAACCTGAGCCGTGAGTCTTTCCTGTATTGTTGGTTGGGGAAAAATGAATGTCCCGTAATTGCTGACCCTTGTTATTCTGTAGCATCTGTCTGTCACCAGTTTTGGGAATCCTGTGTCTGTGTTTCCAGTGGACTGTTGTGGTCGCACAACACTTGACTGCATGTGGCTTGCAGACCATTGTATGTTCGTATGGAGCCTCGTGGATGCCCATTTTCTGTTGTGAAGGGTGTGCTAAAGAAGTGGGTTGTCATGCCCATGGTAGAAGAAGCAGGTTGTCAGGCCTGTGAGAAACTCCCTTCAGGTGAGACAGATTCATTGCAGAATTCCATCAGCAAGTATAGAAGGAAAGAGAGAAGGCATACCATGACAGACACATCAAGAAGAAGGCATTTAAGAAAGGTGATCTGGTATTGGTATATGACAACAAGTTCATGAAGCAACTAGGAAAGTTAAGAACGCATTGGCTTGGGCCATATGAGGTCGCCTATGTTACAGAAGGAGGAGCTACATAGTTGAAAATTTTGAATGGATAATGGAAGGAAGGCTTGGTGAATAGGAGTCGGTTGAAATTGTACTATGACAACCAGCTACCTCGCAACTCCCAGTAAAAGCGTGAAGAAAAGGGTCTAGGTAGCAGGTGCAATTGAAACTGGGAACTAGACACAGAAAAGAAAATATACACAAGGAAGGAAGGGAGGAATCGAGCATAAAGAAAAGGCTGCCCCGCGCAGTCTGAAGTCGAAGCAAAAAAAAAGGATCAGATCAGAAGTGCCTCGACTCAAGTCACAAGTGAGTGTTGGGGGCATGTTGGCCCTTGGGTATGGAAGTAAGTGAAGATCAAGACAAAAAGGAAGAAATGTGAACTGCTCGGAAGAGACAGTGACTGCTACTGGTTCGAAGTGAGAAGAAGAGAAGAAAAGACAGAGTGAAGTAAGAGAAAGCAAGCCATTGGATGAGTATACCGAGGATGGTAGATAAGAAAGGAAGACAGATCGTGTGCAAATCAGCAAGAGGAAAAAGCCACCATTGGATGCTTTGGAGCACTGCACGAGAAGGAAGGAAAGACAGGTTGGGAAAGTCCTGAAAATGTGGGTCAAGTTGACCTAGGGTTTTAGACACCTAAGGTTTTGGTAGCTAGGTTTTTGACACTTAGGTCTCAGCCTAAGGCTGTCGGTGAGTTATCGTAATGTATAAATAAAGGTCAAGAGGACCCGGGATGGGTTAGATGAGATTATNACCGACAGCCTTAGGCTGTCGGTGAGTTATCGTAATGTATAAATAAAGGTCAAGAGGACCCGGGATGGGTTAGATGAGATTATGTGATGAGAAGAGATTTCTATTGAGAGAGAAGTATTGTATTGTGAGAGCAGTGTATTGTAAGATCTTCAACTGGGTGCGAGGATCAGTCTTGTAGATGGGTGTGTAGGAAGGGGAGAGATAGAGATGAGAAGAAAGAAGATCTTCTAGCTAAGAGCACATATAATAACTGTATGATGCATCTTAATATATCATAAAGCACAATTCTGTGGACGTATCCCTAGAGAGAGGGTGAACCACGTATATCTCGTGTTATGTGTGATTGATGTTGCGTTCTTTGTCATTTTATATGTTGCTATTGTGATGATGTGTTAGATCTGAGATATAACTTGTGCAGTAGGTTGTAGGAAGATAAAGAATACTAAGTTGTTGTGTGTTGTTTCTTTGAATCCACTTTGCATTCCTTCTGGTTGTAGACACCTATGTCCTGCAACCCCCTATAGCTACTTTGGGTTAGACTGCATCTACCTTGCAGGTGTTGCCGAAATGGCCAGTAGTTAGGGCTTGTTGGTGCACTCTTGAGTATTGAATCCCAAGTCTGCCCCTATGCCAACATGGGTATTGGTTTTATAAACTTAAATGTGGAGGACATATACTTCCTAACATGATTATCCTAACATGATGAGTTGGTGGTCCTAAAGGGAGATGGTAGTGGTGGTGCAACCTTCTTGTATAGTAGGAACTAAAGATCATAATGAATGTGGGAATAAAAGGCTAAGTGAGGTAGTGTGGACCCAAATACCCAAGTGATAGTGAATAGTATGGATCGAAGGGTTAAGTACTATACATACTTTATTTGCAATTGATCGTTGCTCTTTCTTGAACCTATTTGATAGTGATCAACTATGTACTCATCAACAACCCTAGTAGCACCACCCTTGCCACCTCCTTTCAGAACCAATATCTCACTACAGTAGGATAAGCCTATCTGGAAGTATATGTCCTTAAAATCTAAGTGTATAATCTCATGACCCACTCAAAAGAACTATTTCTCTAGCTTCACATATTTTGACTACAGAAAAATTTCAGTAACCCACAATCTCTAAGTGCATTGAGGGTTCCTTCATCATGCAATGTGGCACATCGACCACCTCATTTTCTTGTTCCTTCCACTTTCTCATGTTGATTGGTCCTGCACACATTCAAGAAAAAACATGTATCAGCCACAAATCACTTTTTATAAGAAGATTCCTTCAAATTTTCTTATTTTAGTGTTGGGCCATGAATTTCCTTAGGGATAGATGTGGATGCCTATGGTTTTACCATGGAACAATCATATCCATGGAATTCTAGGTGTGACCATTGAGTCTCAAACCCATAACTGCACACTTGTGTCCCAGATGGGGTTCAACACCCCCTCATTTTTCAAGTAAAATAAAAATGAAAATGATGGAAATGAAGAGTATGATTTGAGGGCCTAATTGGTCTAGATGAAATTTAAATCCACCAGTTGAATCTCATGCAATATACATTGGAATTTTTGAGGTGAAAAAAAAATCACCAGAGGTGAGTTTCAACAAGGTAAAATGGTAAAAATGAGCTCGTTTTCCCATATATTAACATGTTTTTTACCCTTTTTGGACCTTAGACCATTGTTTTTCACCTTTGTTGAAACCAATACCATTACGAATTCTATTTTATTATTTGACATTGTTACATGAGATTTATATTGGATTTATTAATCTTTGGACTAATATTGTTGATCATTTATACAAGACTTAGGAAAATCTTTTTGGTACTTTCATGTGGCAATCATTGATGAAATTTAAGATAAATGTTTTAGTCAGGCATATAGTGATAGGATTCTCAATTTCATTTTGATCTTGGATTATTAGCTCAAACATGTGCTGACATTATGCCTTAGTTTAGATCCTGTCAAGTTACGACATTTCCCTCTCTTATCTATTGTGGGAAGTAACTTGTTCAGTAATTCCTACCCTCCATGGGCCGCTCTAGTTAGTATTCCTTCTTCCATTTGGTGCCCCTCCTAATTTTGAATTCATAGATATAGGAACCCATATTTAGCTTCGATGTGACTTAATATTGGAACCTCATGCTTCTCTATTATCCTTTTCTATCCATATCCTGAAGGGGCTCTCATTTTTCTTTTGTCACTTTATGGTTGCACTCGCTTATTATCGCTTACATATTTGTGCCTAGTGCTACAATGTTATTATCTTCCTTAAATTTATCACCATTGTAGTCACTTGTCAGCCTTCATCATTCACAAACACACACACACACACACATTACTAATATCCCTAGAGAAAACACATTCATGAGTGGACACAACTTTCCCAACACTTTTTTTTTCATTTGTTTAGATTTGTTTCATGCACTTGGATTGTATTCGCACACCATTAAGCCACTTTTTTTCTCCACTATATTCTATCACTTTCTAATTTATTTTTCATGTTTTCAAAAGCATGAAAAAACAAAAACTTAAAAATAAAAGGTGTGAAGTAATTTTGATATGTATTAATTTAGTTAGAGTGGTAGCTATTAATACTTGTCAACCTTGAACATGGAACCTATTTGTGATAGTTTCTTGCAGTTGGGATTCAGTATTTCCTTAGGATCCATACCATGGTTTTGATTTTTAAATCCTTTGATTAGTTATTCTTCTTGTTAGTATGGAGAATGATTCATGCCTCTTGTGTTATGTATTTATATTAGTGGTCTTTCTGGTATCAATTGTTTCCCAAGTTCCCATTGTGTCATATTTTTAAGGGAAGTTTAAGCCTGAGTCAATCATTCTATAGTTTTATTGATCATTCATGTCATCCTTCCCTATGTTATTATGTACTCAATGGTTTTTTTATTCACAAAAAATTATTGGTTCTCATTGTTGGGAAATTTAATTGCTTAAATTGATTTTTATTAAATTATCAACTAGAGATACTCGTAATCTTGTGATGATGCTAGCACAATATATTCAAGAGTATGCAACTAACTATAATCGAAGAAAATTCAAWCAAATCCTAACCCTTTCAATCCTAGGTTGTCATTGCTCCACTAGTAGAAAATCAGGTTGCAAGTTGAAATATGCTACAATGMATGTAAGCTCCTTACAACAATACTTTTTCAGCATATGAAATTAAAGGATTTGAAAAGAGGGTTTTAATCACACTTGCATAAAGGAAAATTAATCTAGGAAAATGGGTAACTATGATGCTATTTTATGCAACACTTGGTGAGAATTTGTGAGAGAGTTAGGGCCTTTTCTATAAAAGGTAGTAGATGGCACTCATGGTCTTCTTCTTAACTTATCAGTTAGCTTGTCTTAATAAGCAATAACTAGTCTATGATAATGAGATTGCATAAAATAAAGAAAGAATATACAATGAAATAAAATGCTACCATGATCTATTTTGGAGTGAGCTCAATTCTCTTAAGAACAAAGTAACAAACTATTCCAGAACATCATACACTAAATTAAAGCATTCTACATCTAAAACTAGAGAATGGAAATTTATGTGAAAAGAAGATTTATTTTATTCCATCATAAGTTGGACACATGCTCCAAGATTCCTCTTATTGGAATGGAGGAGGCACTCCTATTTATACAAAAAAATAAGATAACTAATAATGAATTCAGATCCACAAATCTCTCCTAGATCCACAATTGTCTCATGTGGTTAAAACCATGTTCTCACACCTAGAAAGTGATATATCTACACAAATATTTCTAAACAATATTCCATGATTCTTCTCCATCCAAGATACTTGAGTGAATCTCCAAATCTCCATCAAATATTCAAGGGGTTGAAGAGGAAATTCGAATTTGAGGCTTGGTGGTCAAATATGACTTTGTTGGAGTCTTCAGATACACCTACAAACATCATACAACTCATCCAACATTGATATATAAGTGAAACCATGTTATTTTTATAATATTTAATCATAAATTCACTCAAATTACTAAAACAAATGATTTGAAAAATAATAAGTATAAACCCATATGTAATCATGAAATTGGTCTTAATGTAAGGTTACGAGAAAGTGGAATATGGTTAAAAGTGAAGGGAAAGGTGTGTAGAAAGGTGGCATTTTGGGGACCTGACACTTGTTTCATGTCAACTAATGAGGGATACCTTAATTCTCTCCTTTAAATGAATCTCTTCCTATCAACACCAAATCCTTATCTAAGAAGTAGGTGTAGATACCTTGATAGTACCTTGGGACTTGCAAACATCAATGGAAAATTTCCTTATGATTGATAGTGGGTTTACCTTATTAACCCTTGATTGATCGATTCTACAAGTGTTCTACATCAAATCACTTATTCACACTTGATATATTGTATTATGTACCTTGTGTCCCATTTTCATTATTGGTGGGTCACCTCACATCTGTTAATGGTATTCATCAATGACCAATAATCAAATAGTTTCTACCATGCTCGACATCAAATCATTTATTCATGTGATGTAGATTCATAAAATCATGGATTTTCAATTGAAGACCTTGGGATAGGGGAATCCTCTTTCATTGTTTCCCTCTTGAGTTGTACTAGATAGTACCACTGCTTGATGAGTACTTTGAAGACCATATGGCACTTCCTTTCATGCTAAGTTTCTCACTAATGTATACTGTGACATAGATATACTTTGTATTTTCTCAAGGCTATGATCTTATATATGACATGGGTCCACCATGTATCTTATTTAATGGCCA
>JASDQU010377963.1:0-11064 GCA_032191745.1 Picea mariana | reverse complement strand
TATTCTAACAGGTTATGGTCCCACACCTCCTTCATTCAGTCTAAACGGTGGAAGGAAGCATAGCCGCTAGGATAATGAGCTCATTAAGGAACTGTCGCTAGGGTTACTAGCATGAGAAACTTCCAAATACACTGCCGCTAGGGTTACTAGCAGAAGCAGTTGCAGAAACCCTAATCTCAGATCCGACACCTTGTGATGGGGCATCTCACTCAAAAAGAAGATATTCAGATGTGCCCTAAATTAGCACACCTTTTGGCTCTATCAGAAGACATAAACGATGAAGTTGAAGTTTTGGATCAAGGCATGACCAGTTACCAGTCAACCAAAGACATGAATGAAATAATCAGTCTTTTACACTACTCAACACTTACTGGAATGATTGAAGATGACATGTGGATAATCGATAGTGGAGCTTCTAGGCACATGATGGGAGATCAATCCAGACTCTCAAATTTAAATGAGAAGAAGACCTCATACAAGGTAGAGCTTGGAGACAAAACCACTTACCTCGTGGAAGGATTTGGACAAGCCTTCATCAAAATGAAAACAGGAAACTATGTTCACTTAAGCAATGTTTTATATGTACCTGGTTTAGAAAAGAATCTTGTATCAATATCTTTCCTAGAAGACAAGGGAAACAAAATAGCTTTCGTGGATGGAAAGGTGTTATCATGGCATAAAGACTCCAACATAGAGAATGCTAGGGTTATTGGAAGTCGTGAAGGAAATATGTATAGACTACTAGAACAAAATGAAGAAGCTCTTGCACACAATGAAGTCAACCCCAATGAGCTTTGGCATAGAAGGTATGCTCACATCAACTATCAAGCATTACATTTTCTCAGAAGGAGGAATACCAAAATTGAAATCTACACATGAAGGAATCTGCAAGGGATGTTCCCTTGGGAAGAATATCAAGAAACCATTCCCAAGCAGCAACAACAGATCTAAGGAGATCCTAGATCTAATACACTCAAATGTTTGCGGTCTGATGCCAGTCAGATCTCTAGGAGGATCTCTTTACTATGTAATCTTCATAGATGACTATTCAAGAAAGACTTGGTTATATCTACTCAAGACAAAAGACGAAGTATTCAACAAGTTTCAAGAGTTCAAAGTAGAAATAGAAAATCTCATGAATAAGAATATCAGGATACTAATAACCGATAAAGGTGGAGAATACACATCAAAGGAATTTGTTGTATTCTGCAAATCGACAGGGATTAGGAGGGAGCTGATTATTCCTCATAATCCTCAACAAAATGGTGTAGCAGAAAGAAAGAACAGATCTATCGAAGAAACTGTAAAAGCCTTACTAAATGATCAAGGTCTATCCATGTTCTTATGGGGAGAAGCAACATTGACAACAATATATGTGCAGAACAGAAGTCCTCATCATATATTGAAGGACATGACACCAAAAGAAGCTTTCTCAGGTAAGAAACCTAATGTGGAAAATCTAAGAATATTTGGATGTCCTGTTTACTCTCACATTCCCAAGTACAAGAGGAATAAAATAGAACCTTCAGGAAAGAAAGGGATATTCGTGGGATACAGTGATTCATCCAAAGCTTATAGAATATATATTCTAGAACAACACAAGATCAAAGTCAGCAGAGATGTAACATTCAATGAGAAGATGGCCTTCAAGAAATCCATAAAAGAAAATATAGAAGAAGAAGAGATTGAAGAACTTAACGAAGAAAGCACAGAAAGCGTAAATGATGAAAAGGAACTACCTAATCATCTTATGGAGCCATGTGAAAACATTGATTTAGATATCGTACCTAGGACTAAGAAAAGACTAGCTTGGCTTGAAGCTACCTTACAAGACGTAGAAAGACTCAAGGTTCTAGAAAGAACATTTAGAAAGAGTAAAAGACCTAAAAGATTCTCAAGTTATGCAACATACATGACGAAGCTTCTAGATGAAGAACCTACCACATTTGAAGAAGCAGTTCAAAAGGGACAATGGAAAGAATCCATGATGGAAGAGCATCAATCCATTGTGAAAAATGAGGTATGGGAAATCGTACCAAGACCTAAAGAAAAACTGGTGGTAACTTCAAAATGGGTGTACAAGATGAAACATGCAGCTGACGGAAGCGTGGATAAATACAAGGCAAGATTCGTAGCTAGAGGGTTCTCCCAGAAGGAGGGAGAAGATTATGAGGAAAAATTTTCTCTGGTGGCTAGATATACTTCCATCATATCTATCATATCTCTTGTCACTTCCATGGGATGGAACTTACATCAGATGGATGTAAAGACAGCTTTCCTCAATGGAGCTATTGAAGAAGAAGTATATATTGAACAACCTCAAGGGTTTGAGGTACATTCCAGAGACACTCATGTTTGAAGATTGAAGAAATATCTATATGGACTCAAGCAAGCTCCAAGGGCTTGGTATACCAGAATGGACAACTATCTAACGAGACTCAGTTTCTCCAAGAGTCATGTAGATCCAAACCTTTACTATAAAGTCGTGGACAATGCACCTATAATCCTACTACTATATGTTGAAGATCTATTCATAACAGGTGAAGAATCTCTCATTATCCAGTGAAAGAAGGAATTGGCTTCAGAATTTGATATGAAATATCTAGGTCTCATGCATTATTACTTGGGACTAGAAGTATGGAAAAAGTGTGGTGAAGTATTCCTTGGATAAGGAAAGTACGCAATAAAGATCCTTCAGAAATTTGGAATGATGGATTGTAAGTCCATGGACACTCCTATGAATGTGAACATAAGAAAAGTGAAAGTTCCAGATTCTGATCTAGTAGATCCATCTCTATATCGACAACTAATTGAGTCATTGATGTATTTGGTAAATACTCGACTAGGCATTTGCTTTGCTGTGAATACACTAAGCCAGTTCCAAGTGGAACCAAGACATGAGCATTGGATAGCTGCAAAGCATGTATTAAGATATATTCGTGGGACAATAAACTATGGTTTGAGATATACCTCATCCAACAATATACAACTTCATGGATTCACAGACTCGGATTGGGTAGGAAGTGCAGAAGATAGAAATAGCACTTTAGGTATGTGTTTAAGCTTGGGATACGCTATGATATCTTGGGGCAGCAAGAAATAGAAGTATGTCGCACTCAACACAACATAAGTAGAGTATATCTTAGCATATGAAGCATGCACTGAAGCAATATGGTTAAGGAAGTTAATCTCCGACTTATTTGATCAGATTCCAGAATCAACCATAATACATTGTGATAATCATAGTTGTATAAGATTATCAGAACATCCCATGTTTCATGAAAGGTCGAAACACATTGAGATCAAATACTACTTTATTGTAGATAAAGTCTAGGAAGGAGAGGTAAAGCTCGAATATATCCCCACTGACAAGCAGACAACAGACATTCTGACAAAACCTCTATCCAGAATCAAGTTTGCATATTTCTGAGAGAAGACGGGGATCGTGGAAATAACTCCCTTAGATGAAAGGGAAGACTCTCTAGGTTAGGAGGGAGAAATAAAAATATTATTCAAAAATATTATTGAAACATTTATCTTTGTGATTGAAAAATAGTCCAGATTGGACAGATTCTTTCCTGTTCAGAAAGTGGATTGAGATTTATGACGGACAACAATTTCCCATTGTGGTTAACATGGGAAATGGTCCAGATTGATGATGTATCATAGACAACGACTTCCCATTGTGGTTAACATGGGGAGTGGTCTAGGGAAGTCTCTCTTCTTGAGGGTTACTCAAGAATACTGGCCCACCTCACCGGACAACGATTTCTCATCGTGGTTAACATGAGGAATGGTCTGTTTTGGAGGTTGATGCAGGACAGTATTTTCCTCTTGTGGTTAACAGAGGAAATGGTCTGAACAATCATTCCTTAGGGTTTATAAATTCACTCTAGGATGCACTTTGATTAGTGTAGGAGGAATGGCCCAGGGTAGGGAATGGTCCAGGCTCAACAATGAAGGACAGGCATTCCTTAGGGTTTATACATTCTCTCTAGGGTGCACTTTGATTAGTGTAGGAAGAATGGCTCGGGGTGGGGAATGGTCCAGGTTCAGAAGACATGAAAACTATTCTTCCTTGTTTGAGAATAATAGTCTAGATATATCATTGTTCTACTCTAAGGGCAGATATTCTTTCATATCTCACAGACGTGAGTGAAAGATTGGCCCAAATGATTCAGTTTATTTTAACAATATTTTTCTGTGCAAGTTGGCATCAGAGGATTGTTATGGAGACTGCCTGTCTCCAGACAATAGAGATATACTAATGTGGTGGATTTGTTCCACTGTTTGTGACTATGTTTCACGGTTTGAGTAGTTGCGTACTACCATGGATAAACACAGGTGTGTTCTATCAATCGATATTGTACTAGTTGTCATAGGAGATTATCCAGTTGGATAATAATGACGATGCTCGTGATACTACCAGTTGAATGGTCTGTTTCTGCTTAAGACCATACCTGCCTAGCTAGGAGGGAGTGTTGATATTATGGTAGCTTTGGGAGGTATGAACCTCTATTGTGACCTATGATGAGATTAGAATATTTCGAAAGGAAGCAAAGAAGTAAAGGAAACCCTAGACGAGATGTCGGCTGCAGAAATATAATTAATATGAATTAATTAGTACCCAGAAGGAGAAGTCGAACTAGGCAAGTCTCCCAGATTACTATAAATACAGGGCACCAGTTCTCATTATTCACATCCTTAGAATTGCAGAGAGCCAGTTGTGCACACTGCAGTTGGCAGTTTTGTGCGCAAGTTTCTGGGGAAGGTGTTGCGCCAGTTTCTGGGTGGGACTATATGATCAACTTTGGTTTCTATTCTTGCTTGGTGCATTAGCCTTGCTTGGCTATTGATTGCTACCCGTATTCTTCTTTGTCAAGGTCAAGGTGCTCGAAGGGTGGCTTCAGCCTCTGGTTGGGTGACAAGGGTATTGTCAATGGTAAAACGAGCACAATCCTTCATATTCTAACAGAGGGGCCATATGAGCTTTCACCTTCACGTGGTTGGCCTTGTTTAGTAGAGAATAAATTATTCTCAAAACCAAGAGAATTTCATTCATTCATCTTTATACTCAAACATCACTACAGAACCACTCTATATATCATCTCATCTCATCCTCGCTTTGTTTTAATTTTCTAATTGGTATATGAGGGTATTGTTTTTCATTTATATTGTGTTCACTATTTTTTGATGTGGTAGAATAGTAATAACACTACAAATCCTAGACCTCCATACAACCTGATCATGGATGCCATTGATTTGGAATTTTTTTTTCTTTCCAATATCATTATATTCACTATAGATTGTTTAGAGGATAATTCCTTTGCACAACAAAATTTAAACCTCATATAGGTTGGCTAACAAAACCATCATTTTTTCAACACTACTCATATATACATAAATATAGTTTCCAAGAAACCAAAAAGTAACTTTCCCCTCAGGCTTCTAAGATCCACTTGTTATGGGAATCTTGTTTGACATACCTACAACAAACCCGACCCTCTTGTTGATTAACATGTTGAAACATTGGCTCAATGAAGCTCACTCTCCCTTTGTTGATCAATTATCTAGGTTATTTCTCTTCTTTGTTGAGAATGAGGAGAGCATAATAAAGGATATCACACTTATAATATGCACTCAAATTCATTGCAAATAGGCATGGTTGTATATATTGATAGGTACTAAGAATATCACATAGAGAACTAGACATTGGAAGACAAAATGCTCTTTTTCTCTTCCTATATTGCACATAACCTAAAAAACAATTTGTATCAAATAATTCAACGCTCAACTTCACCGATCAACATTAAAGTTGTTCGATACGAACTTCATAATATATGTCGTTTGGAAAAGTTTGATAAGGTATATATCATTCACCATGTTGGCTATCAAAGATAATTGGATGAGACAAAGAAACTCTGTTAATTTATGGTTGTGGGATGTGTGAGAGGATTTCATGTCTTTGAAAATTAAATGTATATGTTTAATAGGTTATTATTAAGTTGAGGCTTGCTTGTGATTTGGCATAATCTAGTCAAAAACCAATTATGGAGAACTCTTTTCTCCTCTTTGGAGGTTTTATTAGTCTTTGATATTAGATGTTCTCTATATTTATATGGAATTGGGTAGAAGCAGGTTACAATGAAGCTTTTACTTAACCTTGTGCTCTTAAAAAATAATAGAAAACAGTTTCAATTACTAGATAGTTTTGGAATGACTCTCTCTATTACCGAGGTTTACTAAAAAATGTAATTTATTGGGTTTCCTAATGTTTAGGATGATTATTTTATGACATGTGATTATGAATGACTCATATATAATAAAAGGATCAACTACAACAATATCACGCTATGCCTAACTTATCATGTCATTTGGGGAATTATTGCTTATATGTTGAATAAGAATGGAAACGTCCTTATATTTGGACTCCTAATACTTGGAATGACCTCAAAGGATGAGTAGCCACTCCTCTTGTTAGAAGTGGATTCTTAGTAATGGTGTAAATACTAGAATTGATATGTATTATTTACAATCTTTGACAATTTTGATTCAATCATATTCATGATAAATCAATGGCGATATTGTGATTATGTTTCAAGAATTTTAAGGATACTAAGGATCTAGATAATATTAATGACCTATTTTCATTGAATATGGGAATGATAATCAAATAATTATTGAATTTGAAGTGATTATCATTCAAAGATGACAACTTGAATTTTATTGATGAAGATGATGCACAATTTGGAACTCAAAACTAAAGAAGTTTTCATACTCGGTTTTGAAATATCAAATTGGCTTCAAGGTTGTATCCCCATTGAGAGGGAGAGAATATATTTTAACACCCCTTGGTGCATGTGGTTACTATATATTTTCATTTTTCTAGGATCGAAGATGTTTTTATCAACTATGGATAATCGTTTCTTCATTGATGATTGCTAGCCAATTCTTACAAGTATCATCCTCCATGGATAATGGTGGAGTTGGATTTACTTAGTGGAAAGGTGTTGATAAGTGGTACCTTGAAAATATGTGATTTGTTCCCTTTCAACAATTATTATTAATCCTTGTATTATGTGATAGGTTGATAGCTACCCTTTGGCTAGAATTTGAGTGTGTTATAGTGTTAATTTGACCCTTCTTTTGGGATGATACCTTATTTCATAATTTTACTTGCAATGAGACATATGTGTAACTTGATGGATTATTATGAGTATCCATTTTTTAATATCATGTTTATAATACAAGGTGTTATGATGCATTGATGCTTTAGTCTGACTAATAGGAGATAGTGCTCTAAACTCACCTTCCTATTGTGTTTGCTTCTACTAATGATTGAATATGATGGGCCTAGACTCCTATGTCATTGTCTAGATTATGATGAGTACTGGTATTTATTAATGATATCAGTAAATATTCTTGATGATGGATATGAAGTAATAATGACTTACCATGATCTATCCTTGTCGTGAGATGATTTATGATGAATAAAAGCATTGGATACTTTTCCATTTAATTCTTGTTTAATGAGATACTTCATGTTATATGATTTTATGTCTAGTTAATGAGGTAATTCATGTTATATGAGTTATGATTTATTCCTTGTTAATGAGATACTTCATATCATATGATTTATGATTTAATGCATGGTTAATGAGATAATTCATGTTATATGAGTTATGATTTATGCCTTGTTAATAAGATAATTCATATGATTTATTTTGATGATGATGTTGCATATACATTGGTATGTTGGATGGACCAACTTGTTACAAGTGGACACTAGGTGGACAATGGGGAAATGAACTCAAGGAAAAGGATCTTGAGTCAATCAGGGTGACCATCATATCCTAGTGCGTAGGAATCTTTTAATTTACGCATTGATGTTACTTGGATTATGGTGTAATTGCTTGTTTCTCTATGGATCTAGGGCATTCCCACATGAACTTCACTCAATGAACTTATGAAATATCACATTCAGTCATTGGATATTAAATAATACCCCTAATTTCACTCTATACTCAAAAATACCTCCCCAAATCCTTTTGTTGAAGCGCACCCACCCACCCCCCCCTCAATACACCTATCTAATTAAAAATCCCCCTAGTTTTACTAGATATTGTAGATATTCATTTTTCCGTGGAATTTTTAATACCCCTTTTGATTTCTACCCCTATTACTTAGATATGAAAAAACTATTATAAGCCCGCAGATAAAAAATAATGCAAAAATAAGTAAACAACTGCATTAACATCCCTACATTGAGACATGCCACTATAGTAAGATAACATATGGTTCATAGGATTGGTGTTATACTACGTTTACCCCTCTCTTCGATCTAATACATGGTCATGCATTCACTGAGGAAGGGGTTTATGTATATGGATTTATATTTGAAGACCGAGAAAGGTGAGGTTCCTGAAGGCGTAACTATTTGTCTTTCATAGCCTTCTCCAAAATATATTGTATAATATATATTAATTTAATATAATATAATGAAATAACAAAAAAAATGTTATAGCAATCATAAAACAAAGAAAACAAATCCATAAGCCCGTGATCAGGTCGTGTGAAGTTATTCTAGTCGGCCACTAGATGAAACAAAACCATATCCCATGCACATGTACAGATCATATTGGGGCCGGATTCCTAAGACAAGAAGAAGATATTGTGAGCCCACTAATGAGGAGGCCCACCTGAAACAAAACCCTGGTCACCTGCAGATATTGGAGCCGACCACCTGAGACAAGGAGGGGACAGTGTGAGCCCACCATCGAGGAGGCCCATCCAAAAAACAATCCTAGCCATGTGAAAATATTGGAGTTGGTTTCCTGAGATAAGGAAGGGACAGTGTGAGCCCACTAGAATTGAATCCGGACACCTAAGACAAGGAGTGGATAGTGTGAGCCCACTAGTATTGGAGTCAATCATCTGAGACAAGGAGTGGATAGTATGAGCCCACTAGCATTCGAGTCGGTCACCTGAGACAAGGAGGGGACACTATGAGGGGACAGTGTGATCCCACTGGAGATAAATACATCTGTGATCGACTACTGGAGATAAATACAAAGGAGATACACTCGAGGGACAAGCATTTCCATGAAAATGGTACGCACCTATGCAATTTAATTTTTGTAGTGTTATTTTTTATGTCAAGATGAACGTTCATTTATGCCTGGGATTGAACCCATGACTTCATCATGGATATTGTGACAAAAACCCCATGTTCTTTAGAAAACCCCCATGTTATTTAAATTCTTGTAATTGTTGGTGATGTTGTGTTGTTTTTATTTCCTTATTGTCCAGTTCCATTGGTGTAGAGTACTAATAGTAGAAATAACTAGTTGTGGCTTTCATAAACATAAAAGAATAAAAGCAACAATAATATTTAAAACACTGGTACAAATTCTTGTAAGATCCATGCATTTGGATACTTAGGTCAAATTACATGGCATGCCTAAATCCATTGTGACTGATCATGATCCCACCTTCACCAACAATTTTTATCAAGAGTGTTTTTTTTCTTCAAGGTACCCAATTGAATATTAGCATTATCACCCCCAAACCAATGGCCACTAGATGGAATCACTCAACAAATGTTTGGAAGCTTATTTATATTATTCTTATTTAGAATAGAAATCCCAATGGATCCAGTGGTTACCCCTATCCAAATGGTGGTACAATGCTACCTATCATGGTATTACTAAAATGATCCCCTTTGAGGCATTCTATGGAAAACCACCCCTGTCAATGATCTTGTACTTGTCTATCCTCTCTAAGGTTCAAGAGGTGGATAACAACTTGATATCCCACGTTTGTGAAGATTGTTGTCACAATTGTGACGTTGTGGAAACTAGGTTTTCCCCCTCCAACGATCACCTTAGTATGTTGACTAAGTCAAAATACTAACGGTCACTCCATAACTTTATCATTACAAGAACTAGAAAATACGAACTTAACCCTAATAGAAAAGATGGAGGTAGTAAGTGCAAGTTTGAAAAAAATGTCGTTTTAGAGAGCTCTGTCACTAGAGTAGATAAAGTTATGGAGGAGATGCTATCTTATAGACCCCCATCAACAAACACCATCAACGAGGAAGAAACCCAATAAGCAGACAAAGAAACTCTTGCATTCAAACCATTTCCACCTAATGCAAACATAAATTGACACATGGGATGGGATAGACAACAATTGTTGCACACATGCGGTTTGTGCAAATTGGTTGGTAGTTTAGAAGTAAAAATCACTGTGGATATGACCATAATAAAGAAACACCTTTGACATAATAAAAGTTATAATGATTGATCCAAGTAAAAATCCATTAAAAATTGGAAATTATAGAAGAAGGGTTAGACAAAAATAATATGTGTGGCCCTTTATTTCAATCAACGAAGGGTGTATGGGGATAAATATGATCTCTTTTGATCTTGTTCATTATTTTTGAATCCCTTTGAATACTTACCTAGACAAGGAGACTCCCGCCCATTCATGAACTCGCACCCATTCAAAGAAACTACTTTTATGCTCACGCCCATTACAAGCAGAGATACAGAGCTTGAGCTCGCGGTTAGAGATATCTCATGGAGGGAATAGGGAGAGAGCTCACTAGCTTCAATGTTAGAGAGAGATCGTGGAGGGAACCAAGAGAGAGCTCACAAGCTATAGGGTTAGAGAGAGCTCGCGGAGGACACCTGGAAAGAGAGATCACGGAGGGCACCGACCAGGAGAGAGAGCTCGTGAAGAGAATGGTAAGTTGTTGAAAATACTTCTCTGTATTCTCATAAAATGCCTTAGGGTGATTAGTGATGTATTGATCTTGTAATTCATTGTGAATGTGGAGGATAATAGTGGCGTCCATGTTGACCATTCCCAACTTCCATAGAGCTCCTATTTGATCTTGAACCAGTGAAAAGGGCCCTTGAGTATACACCATCCAAATATTATCCTCTTGAAGAAAAAATTATAACCCTAATATTATGACAGTTAAATTTATAACCACAAGGGAGGATTCCTTGGTGACCTCAAGGGATTGAATAACAAGTTTGATATCCAATCCTATCG
>JASDQU010377961.1:0-11305 GCA_032191745.1 Picea mariana | reverse complement strand
TAGACTAGGTGGCAGTTCACTCCTGTAACTGTTGGTGTGTGTCTACATCACTCTAGACCACCACTATGGCACATTGGTTCACTTCTAGTGTTCACGCATTGAGCTATATAGAGTATATCATGTGTAAACTATTCATTATTCAAAATTGTTAATGAGAATTCTTCTATTCTTCTATTCTTCTATTCTTTCTCTCCTTCTTCTTATTTCTCAAATTCTCTCTACAAATGTGTGTATTATTGTTTAGCCAGATCTATTATGTGCAGGTTCAACACATTTACATTATTAATGTAATATCTGACAAAGGTAATGATTTATGAACATCTTTAATGATCGGAGGCTGAACCATCACGTAATATCGATGGGGAATGCATTTTTCTTTAATGTGAAGGATCGCAGTACAGATCTGGAGCTTTTTCTCTTATCTGTCTGACTCAATTTTTATTGTTATAAGTGTTAAGTAGTTGAAGTATTTTACTTCGATAGGATAGTGTAGAGTAGTTGGAGGGAAGAACTCAAAAGAGGCCCTTTGTATAAGCTTTGTATTATTACAGAGATAGTTGTTGCTACGGCTGATAGAAGATAGTTGAACATGAGTTGTTGTTGTTGCTACTGAGAAAAGATAGCTGACCAGTAGTTGAATTTATGTATATGATTGTTGAATGAATATAACAAAGGAATATTGTTCCAAATGCGTGTTTTTATGTGTCTATCTGAATGAGTGATAGACTTTTTGTTTGTTTTACATTCTCTTCTATTTCGTGTTCTTGTATCCATGAATGCGTTACAGGGATGAATGTATGAGTCACTGCGAGGAGTGAATAAGTTTCGATTGTTTTTTCTTCTTTGAGTGATTGCCAGGAGTGCATAGCGTCCACAAGGAGTGCTTTGACAGATTTTTTTTCAACTCATAAGCTCAGTGGAGATAACAAGAACTTGTATGTGCAAGGAGTGCATGACAAATTTTTTAGACTCGAAAGAGAAAAGAGGAGCAGCATGATTTCAGTCACAAGAGACAAAATCGTTTGGAGAATAGTCACAAAGAGTGTGAAATCATCCACAATGGAGTTGAGTTGCGGAGGAAAATCTGTTGCAAGGAGTGCACAGATCAGGATTTTGACTATGTGTTGAAGAGAATGTTCAGAGGAACTATAGAAGCTCAAGGAAGTTAAGCTCAGGAGAGAGAGTGGAGAAAAATATTCAAAGGAGGAAAGTCCTTGAAGTTTCCATCAATCAGTGGATAATATTCATTCTGGAGGGAGGCAAACGATTATAGACCATCAGATCTGGAGGAACTACGCGGAGGTTGGTCGTAAGTTTTTTTGACACTTCGGAGTTTGGGAAGTTTGAAGCCTTGATGGAAGCAGAATCATGAAGTTAGGATTCACTATTCAATATTAACCGTTGATCACGAGAAGAGCACTTGGGAGCATATTAAGGAGTTCAGGAGTCAGAAGTCCGAAGGTTCACGGGCGAGAGACCTAGAGTTTCATGAAGTTGTGAAACCTGAACCATAGTGGAGCCGACAAATCTGGAAAGACACGGGGTGGAAGGCCGAAGACTTGGAGGAGAACGTTTCGGGAAAAGTTGAAGGAAGATCTTGAGATATCCCCGAAGTTCAATTCACGAAGGGATAGACCCATGGTCATAGTCGTGGTCACTAGGAGGAAAAAGGGGCATGTGTATGTTTAGTGTTTTTTGGTGACCGCATGGACCCGAAGAGTTGTTCCAACTCAATATCTCGAATGAACCAAGACCGAGAGGTCAAGAAGCCCTTTAGAGGGAAGGGGGTTTGCGTCATACAACAAACTACCCAAACAGGATCCACAAAACTGTTGGCTTTGGATATTCTGGGGTTAGGGTTTTGGTTTTTATTTATGTTAAAGATGCCTTTGGAGCCTCATTGTAACAACCATATTCTTGTGAATGAATGTAGTCGTCACATCTCTTCTCAGAGATAAGATGCTACCATTCTAGCGATTCTTTCACTCTGTATTTCTACAGTTTTGTACATTCCGCTCATTAATAGAAACTATGTATTAATGTATCTTTGTGTTTATGGTTATATATATATGATAAATATCTATTATATTATTGGATATCTGATATATCTCTGTACATTTATTTATTATATCTCCTCTCTCATTTCGTGCCGAAAATAATCTAGATCAATTGAGAATACAAGTCATAATGCATTACTCTAGTGTTTCTCTATTTCCAACGAGCGTCTATAGCCTTGACGGAGTCACCCTAGTGTCAAAATCCTTGCTTCACTGCCAATGAGCATCCATAGGCCTGAGAGAGATACTTGTAGGTCCCATGTGATCTGGAAATCCTTTCCCCAAGCCTTTACCTTTTATAGTATTTGATTCTTTTTTCTTTAGAGATACATGTGGATGGGGGTATTCCAGTTAACCTTTAAAGGCACTAGGGATGACACTTGTGACAGCGAGATATGATAACTTGATTATAGATGAGAAAAATTCTTGAGTTGCAATTCCTAACCTACAAAAAACATTTCATCAAGACCATTTCATTTTTCTCGTATTAACATAACAATATGTTGTTCAGTGTAGTCTCTTGGATCTCTATTTTTCCAATGTCTCTTCGTATGGACAAGCTATGTTCGTCCACCAGATCTTGGCTTGTGATAGTGTGTAAAGGGCTTGCAAGTATGGGGAGAGAATTAAAATCGACATCATATCACATACATGTTTAGGCTCTCTGCACCAGATCTGTTACGTTTAAGGATGTGACTTGCTTTAGGTTGTGAGAAATCCAAAATCACAAGGGCATTCATCAAGAAGGACAAAGGAAAAAAAATGCTAGTAATCAAACAGAGCAAGAAAAACCAAAATAACTAAAGAAACAAATTCAAATGCAAAACAGAAGAAAGGCTTATTTATGTACAAGTGACCAATAGCCTCAATGGATAATTGATATAATGTTTCAGGACTTGGCCATTTACAGGGAGAGAGTGGAATTCTCCCTGAAGGATTTGTAATTGAAAATTTCCTTGGCCAATATTTTCTTTGATAAGGTAGGAGCCAAGCCAAAGCTATTGCAATTTTGAATGTTTCCCTTTATATTCATGTGGCTTGTCCCATTTTAGGACTAAGTCCCCAACTTGGAACTCTTTCTCACTTGCAAATTTCTTATCAAACCAACGTTTTACTATTTGTTGGTGAGACAAAAACTTGGTTTTGGTCTTGACACGTATTTCCTCAAGGTTTAACAAGGTATTGATACATATTTGGATGAAAGGGAATTCTTTGCCTCGAGACTGTTGTGTAAATTGGAGGGAAGGTGGGTAAATGTTTGAGGGTAACATGAATTCTTTTGCATATACAAGAAATTAAGGTGAGGTTCTGATGGGAGCTTTGGGAGTGACACAAACTTCCCAGAGAGCATTTTGTAATGCATTGTGCCAATTTATTTGGTGATCAACCAAAGTTCTTTTAAGGATACAAATGATGTTTTTGTTTGTGGATTCTGCCAGGCCATTTCTTTAGGGATAGTAATTGGATGAATACTTTAAAACAATCCCCTTTTCCAATGCATACTCAGATAATTTCAAATATGGGAAGTAAGTAGCATTATCAAATTCTAAAGAGTTAGGAATATCAGACCTCGTTATAATGTGTTTCTCAAGAAAACTGATTACAACTTCCTCATTCACTTTGACTAAAGGTGTTATAAAAACAGGATCGCAGAGAAATAAAATAAAACAAATGCGGAAATAAAACACAGAAGATACACAATACAATAGAGACATAGAAATACATGGTTCACCTAGTGTGGGCTATGTCCACTAGAGAAATTTCTAGGTCCTTCCTTTTGTTATGCAACAAAATAAAGGGTTACAACCTACATAACACCCGATGTAACTTCCTCTTCTCTCTCACACGGTCTCCTCTCTTAGAATATAATATTCACCATAATAAAAAGCCACAATACAATTCCCTCATAAAAGAGGGCTTCCTTCTAGGGAAAAAAACCCTAACATGATCTCTAATGTCATATCTATGACTTAATTATGAACGGTCAAGATTGACTATGAAATTACAATATACATTTACAAGGAGTTTTTTTCCTTTGGGGTCTTCACCCTCAAACCCCTGCTAGCCCCCGGACCCCCTAGCCAGGGGGATGAGTCCCTCAGACCACATAGGGGGGGAATCCCCCCTTGCAACCCCTCCCCACATGGAGGGGTGTACAATATTCATGAGGTATAAACACGACTGAAAATAAAGACCTATGAATCAAGAAGATAATCAGGCTCCACAACCAACAAAAGGTATTTCTTCAATCCAATGTGTGAAATAATCTGTTGTGGTTGGAATATACATTTTTTGTTTGGATGAATGAGGATTTATCTTAGCAAGGATATCTAGGCCCCATTGCTCGAAGGGTTCCTCCACTGTTACAGGTTGGAGAGGAAGAGTAGCTTTACATTCCCTCCCCACAGCCTTTTGACATGCTTCATAGCTTCTTGAGTATGCGTGAGCATCCTTGAAGAGGGTGGGCTGGTAGTATCCTACTCTCAACATCTTGTGAGTTGTTGTGTCTCCTGAGAAATGACCACCAACTGGTCCATCATGTATATATTTTAGGACCTTATCAATGTCTTGTCTTTCAAGGCATCTGAGTAACACTCTATCGTACTTATTTCTGAACAAGACGCCATATAATAATTGATACTACAATATTTCAGCCGCAACACTCTTTTTTTCTTAGCATCGAGATGGTCCGGAGTGGTGCCATGCTGTAGATAATATTTAAGATCATTGTAACATGATCCTTCAATGGCTAGAACATATTGAACCTATTGAGTATACATTATTAGTTCATCTTTCCAACCATCCTCCTCTTGTTCTTCAATGTCAGCTCCTTGTGTCACTAATTTAGACAAGCCTTGACCTTTCACAATGTTGGTTGGTTTGAATTCAAGGTCATATTCTTGTAGATTTTTCATCCAATTCCCTCGTATTTCACCCAATTCCTTTTGAACGAACAAGGATCTTACTTTTGGGTGTGGGACGATGACTTTAGTGTGATTTTTTAGGATATAAGGTTTGAACTACTTGATTTCTTTATGGAAAACAAAAGGTTGCTTATCCACCAGAGGATAATTCATTTCAACACCTTGCAACCCAATGCTCATAAACGCAACAAGGTATTCATTTCCTTGTTCATCCTTTTGCGTGAGTACTGCTTCTAACGAATGATCAGATGCGACCGTATATAGCAGAAAATCTTTAGAAAAATCAGGACTCCGAAGAGATGGTGCATTGGCTATAGAAGTTTTATTATTTTCAAACACTCCCTTTTCCAATGGTATCCATTTGAAGTGCATACCCTTTTTAATCATCTTCTGTAAAGGTTTCACAATTTCGGAAAAATCCAGAACGAATCATCTTATGAAATTAATCCTGCCGAAGAATGATTGCATGGACCTCTTGCTGTGCGGTGGAAAAAATTGTAGAATGGCCTTCTCTCTGAATCTACTGAAATCCCGTCTTTGGAAATAAAATGTTCCAATAAAATATTTTTTGAAACAATGAATATAGTTTCTTGGGATTAAGAGAAATCCCATATTTTCTACAACGTTCAAAAATATGTTTCATATGTTTTGTGTGGTCTTCTCTTTTTTTAGAATAAACGGTGATTTCATCAAGGTAAACCACCATGATTTGACCAACTAATCCTTTGAAATAAATTTCCATTTCCCTCTGAAAGGTATCTCCCGTGTTCATAATACCAAAGGGCATTCTTCTATAAGCATAAGTTCCCCATTTAGTTCGGAAAGTGATATATAATCTATCTAGTTCTGCCACGAGAACCTGATTATATCCCAAAAATATGTCTAATAGAGAGAATAGTTGGGACCCAGAGACGATTTGTAGGATTTGTTCCATTGGGGGAACTGGATAGTTATCCTTGTCAGAAGAGTGATTTAGATTTCAGAAATCTATACAGATTCTTATTTCTTCCGACTTTTTTCTTATGGGCACCATATTAGATACCCAAGTCAAATGTCTCACTTTGAAAATGATTCAGGCATGTAATAGCTTCTTGATTTCCTTTTGTATCATAAGTTCGAGAGTCAGATGTATATTTCTAATCTTCTGCTGAAACAACGTGATTCCATCTTTGATGGGAATCACATGTTGTATAATTCGCGTATCATATGTCTTCAAGTCATCATATGTCCATGCAAAAAGATCTCGATACTTCTTGAATAATTCTGTGAATGTGTGTTTTTTCTAAATATGAACAAAATGTGCCTAGGTTAACATACTTAGGCTATTTATATGCTCCCAAATTTACCAAGAAATACATCATAGTGGAGTTGTTGCTCTTTGTATTAGCCCGCCTCCTGAACTTGGATTGTAAATCAAATAACTTTTCAAGAGCCAAAACGTTCTTCGGAACACAATTTTCCTTGACCTTATTAGTTTCTTCACGATAAGTTTACAACTCTTGTTGATGTATCTCATCATCAATCACCGAGTCTTGGAATGTGTCTGAACTAGTAATAAAGTTGATAATTTTAGCATCACTATCGAACACTCTCCAACTCATGACATTGTCAGGTACGAATGGCCTAAACATCACTTCAATCAAAAAACAATCGTCACGAGGCATAAACCTATATGTTGCATTGGCCAAAATATATACATCTATAGTTTTATCACGGGGTGTAGGATTAATATTAAATGCATCAAATGAATAAAGAAGATTCCATACGTCTTGTTGATAGGATTTTAGATGCGGAGATAGGAAATGAATAGTATTTCTTACCTGTCGAACAATGATCTCAGAATCACCAAACACTTTAAGGTATTTTACCTTGAGTTCGATGGAATTTTTAAGGCCTTTCACTAAGGATTCATATTCAACAGTGTTGTTGGTGCATTCAAAATCTAAACGACACAATATGAGAATTTTTCCTTGGCTAAGTTTAATCAGTACACATATTATTCTGGCTCCATCTTGTGTTTTAGAGACTTCAAATAACATGGTCCACATGTTAGAAGCATTATTTTTGTTAGCCAAACTAAATCCTAAGTTAGTTACGACTGGAAAGGAATGATTATGTATTCATGGGTGGAGGCCTGATTGTAGTTCGAACGGTATTTTAGAAGTCTAAGCTTCATAACAACCATAATCAGTTTTGAAAAAATACTTCCCTAAAACAGAATGAGAAAAGCTTATGGG
The DNA here is from genome assembly GCA_032191745.1 of Picea mariana. Lineage (NCBI taxonomy): Eukaryota > Viridiplantae > Streptophyta > Pinopsida > Pinales > Pinaceae > Picea > Picea mariana. The sequence goes on along the minus strand of JASDQU010377961.1, from coordinate 4,087 downwards.
ATCATTTTTACCCTCCAATTTCGTCACTGTATGCTTCATATATGCTTCACTGTTAACCCATATTTGATTGAATTTACCTTTATAGGGAAGCCACAAATGAGACAAATCAAAAGAGAAATAACCTTGATGTTTGGCTAACCAATCTCTACTAAAGAGAAAACCATAACTCTTTAGTATGTCTACCACGACTATGTCTATAATCTGATGAACTCTGGGGTCGGATGACAATTTGATTAACACATCCCTGAATTCCCCTTTCACTTTAACATTTGTCCTATCTAACTGGATGATCTTGGTTTTTGTTATTTGTGGGACAAAATTAATTTTTTGGCAAACAGAAAAAGGCATGATATTGGAAGAAGCACTGAAATCTGCTAAACAATTGTGTACATTAAAATTGAAAATTTCATAAGTAAGTAGAAAAGGTGGTACCTAATATTTCGAAAAGGAGATTATGCTTGTTGCATTTATAACTGCTTCTATTTCTACTTTGTGGATTTCTTGTGCATCATTTCCATGGATTAAGCTTTCAACAGCTATGATAGTTTATGTTTGAGTCTCACGGGGTTTGAAAGCATCGTGTAGAAGTTCACATTGTTGTGGGAAGGAGAAAATATCAAACATGGAAATATTAGCTTTAATATTCTTCACATATTCGATTACATTATAATTTAGGGAGGGTGAATTCAAATCATTTTTAGCTTGTCTAGATTTTCCTTGAATCACCTTTTCATTATTTCCAATAGTATTAGACGTGCTTGGTTTATCTTTATTTTCCACAACAATCTTTCTATTTTTATGATTAGTTTTTTCTAGAACTGTGTTGCTTTGTTTTGGGAGAACAAGGGGAGGTGTTATTTCTCTAATGGAGGACGGGGGGTTAGAAGGTGGACCTTTGTTGTGCAAGTTGTAACCTTTTGGGGAAACAACTTTAACCACATGTGTATCTCCTGCAATGATTTCTTCAATATGTTCATCGTCTAATTCTACACACCAGTCCCAAAAGGGAATAGTTGATTCTGGGGGATTTTTGCCACTAGTATTAGAAGGAGCTTGTGCATGGATTTCATCATCTAAACTATGTGGATCCAACAACTATTTTATCACCAGCGTCATGGAGTTGATCCACTAGGGACATGTCCGTTCGGGGTGATTTTTTTTATGATAAGAGTAAAAAATATCGTTATTGAAACTATCTAAGTTGAAATCCATGTGTGGTGGTTCAGGTGGTTGTGGTGAGTTGTCTGGTTTCTTAAAAAATTGATGGAAAGTTTGCGTCTTCGATGATCCTTCGCCAACATTCGTTTTAAGGTCCACCACTTCATTGGATAACTTCTTAACCAATTTAACCACATTATTGATATCCTTGGATTCCTTGTTGGGTGACTTAGTTAATAGCAGTGGCTTCTTCCCAACCAATTTTTTTTTCCAAATAACGTGGATGTTATTCATATGCAGATAACTCTCTTTCCACAGTCTCAACCTCGTTAGATTTTAATGCCAATGTGTTTTTGTTAGATCATTTTACAAACATCCCTATGGAGGGGGTTAATGCAGGTGTATACTATTCAATGTCCAATGATTGAGTGGGAGCTACTTAGTGGGGAAACTTAATCAAGACATTAAGAAATTTCTGGTTAAAATATTTTACTCTTTCCCTCTTGTCCATTCTAATGGCTCTTAGTTCATTATGCAGGGATGCAATTGTTTTTATTTCTCCAATTTTTCTCATAAAGAGTCTTTTGAGACTATCCCATTCTGTTATAGATACGGTGGGTAGGCTGAAATATCAAGTAGAGGCTTTCCTAGAAAAATTATAAGGAAATAACCTACACACTACGTCATCATGTTGAACACCTAGAAGATATATGGGCAAAAAGATATTATTGAAATGATATTCCGAGGATCTAGGTTTGTCTAGGTCAAATTTCGGTAAACGTTTCTCAAACTTTCTTGGAATTTCATGAAGTTCCCCAGCTAGATCGAGAGCTCCTTGGGCTCTCCATCGTGGTATAACCTCTCTGTGAATCTTGTTTTATCCCATTATTTGTTCTATGATGATTTTTGGTTGTTAACCTCTGAATTCTTCTTTAGGTTCGATAAGGAAATGTTCATCTCTGCTCAAGGGTACTGTGACCTCTTGTAATGCAGTTTCAATAAGGTCATCTATAGATTCAACGTAAAAATCAGTATTTGTGTTAGGATGTTCTACATGGGTTGCTTTTCTCCTAGGGAGTTTAGAGGATGTAGGTAATTTTCCAAGAAATTTTGCGTAAGCACGAGTAATTCTATGGGTTTTGTGAATTTGTTCTTGAGGTATGTGAAACCATGTCTCAGAATGTATTTTAGGACTACTGGAAGCACTCCCAAAATTAGTGCTTGAATCTTCATAAATAATTTCTTGTTCAGACTCGACTCGAGGAAGCAAGGTAGGTTGTGAGTTGGGATTACTTGAAGACCGATTTCGGTTATTGTTTAGTTCATGTATGTAATCCATAAAATATGGCCCTCCTTCTAGAACCAATTCTATTGACAGATTCAATTTCTCCTAACAATAGCAAGGGGTACTCCCCGGTATACAATCCCAATTAAACTATACACAATTTGGATTAGGAGTCTCATACAGAATTTGGCTCGACTTCCATTTATTGTTATATTATGTTTTTCATACTTGTAATATCCCTTGGCTGAACCCAATTGTAAATGTAATGTAAGTGTACTTAAGCTGGTGAGCTTTTTTTAATCATTTTGTAATGCACCTTTCATGGCATAGTGCATGCAAGTACTGTGCAGTAAAATGAAGTAGTGTGCACATAACCGGATACCGCGCGCAGTAACTAAAGTGCACGCAATATGGGGGTCAACGAACCGTGTGTATATGATATGTATTATAGGCTGTTGAGCATATATGTGGGTAAGAGGGTTTTTGTCCGCGTGGGGGAATCAAAAAGAAAGAAAATGCTCGTGTCCTAGAAGACGTAATGTCCTTCCTTTCAAATAGCACTGGACCTTCCAATAGCTGNTTAGTTCGAGACCATTGTCATGTCGGATTGGTAATTGGAAAAATGTCAAGAAGGCTTTGGCTAATGACTCAAAAGTCGTGTGGGACCCTGATTTTTCTTCGACATACCATTTGGTTGATGGGCCGGTAAGTGTGTGTTGAAAAAGATGCAGTCTGATGGAATCTTCCATGATGCTATTGGAAGAACACCATAGATGAAAGGTCATGACGTGATTGGCGTGGTCATCCCCTGCCTTCCCTTCAAACTTTGGTATGTATGAAGGAAGTTTGGTTGGCATTGCAGGCCATGTGGTATCATGCAATATAGGATCATTAGTGAGCTTGGTGAGATCTGGAATGTTTAGAGAGGCCAAGTATGGCATCTGTAGTGGGGGTGGAGGGTTAGCTCCGGCCATGGTTTGTTTTGAACCTGACCCTTGATGGGGACTAGGTGGGTTGGTGCTCCCTCCTTGAGAGGAAGTGGGTCCCCTGCTTCCGTGTAAAGGAGAACTAGAGGACGGATGACCTTGGGAAGTGGACCCAAGTAAGGTAGAACCAAGCAAAGTTGATCCTAAGATGGTAGCACTCACAGGAGTGTGTGAAGGAGGTACCGATGAACGAGTAAGACCAGTTACTCCCCCTAAAATAGGAGGAAGGTTGAGCAAGCGTCGTGAATGATGGGGGTTCTATGGTTCCCCTATGATGCCAAAATAACTGTGTGAAATGTGTGCAACAAGTGGTGAGAGAAATATAGAACCAAGAGTCTTTGCAGAATGTTTACACAATATATATCAAAGTCAAACTGTAATCATATGTGCATCATACATAAATGAGAAAGAAACATATATGTGGGTAAGAGGGTTTTGTCCGCGTGGGGGAATCAAAAGAAAGCAAATGCTTGTGTCCTAGAAGACGTAACGTCCTTCCTCTCAAATAGCACTGGACCTTCCAATAGCTCTCAACAGTGGGGTCTGAAGTCACCGGAAGAGACACTAGTGAAGGATGAAATAACTGGTTATAATGAGGGGTAGAGGGTGCAATATCCCGAAAGAGCTGGCGATACTTCCCAATAGCCACACAAAATCC